>VUYV01000192.1:1058984-1123272 GCA_008711295.1 Anarhynchus alexandrinus | reverse complement strand
TGGGGGTTTTTTGTTTTTTTTTTTTTGGGTTTTGGTTTGGGTTTTTTTTGTTTTGGGGGGGGATTTTTTGGTTTTGGATTTTTTTTTTTAGTAAGGATTACATGAACAGTATAATGGAGCTAAGTGAAATACGGTTTTTATCTGGGAAGTCTGGAGCTTTACCCTGGATGGAGATGGCAAATAAGTGAAAATACACTCTACTCTCTGGGATTGGGCTGCCCCACTACCACTGGCAGTATTGTATACCCACTACAGGGATTTAACACCAGTTTCTCCTCAGAACAGCTAACAACAGATCAGCAACACTATTTGCAAGACAAATATGAAATTTCTATGGCCAAGGTTGAGCCATATCTATATGAAGTAACATCAAACCCCTAGCTTCCATGAGTCTATATGTGCTTTCAAAGAGTTACTGTAGGAAGTAAAGAAACGTCAACTCCAGGGGAACTGCTTATTCAATTTAGCATAATATCAAGAGCGAACAGTTTTATTGACATTTTGATTAATATTATTCTTCTTTTAAAAATATAAATCTTGGATGAAAATATATGGTACAGTCACCTACTGATTTCTATACAACAGGTTAGTAAGTAAATGGAGTTAGTAAGTAGAAGATTCCATTTTCCAAACACCATTTATAACTGAATCTTGATTTCTAAATGAAAAGTGCCTGACACACCACAGTAACATACATTATCCACCAGATCGCCCCAGTTGGGTTCCTAACCATAAATAGTCGGACAGCACGAACAAAGGTCAATGGGTGAATTTACTGCTGGATGACTCCATAAATTACTAATTCAGAACACCTAAAACCCAAACTATACCTACAGGCATTTGAGACAAACAGAATGTCACAGTCTCGGTAACAAGAGAAGACAAGTGAAATCTGGTCTGCTTGAGTGTTTGACACAGACACTTCATTTTTTTGAAACCTTAAAAGTATAAACAGTATCACAGAATCTTTATGAAAATTTGCAGTTATTGGATCAGGGACTAATAATGAATATTTTACCACCTACTGCAAAACTGTTTACAACAATTAGTCACAGGTAAAAACTCAAACAGCTCAAAAATTAATTTGGGGTTTCATCTGAACAGAAGCTCTTAGAAACTACGAATTGGGATTTCAAGGAGTAAGCTCGTACATCTAATATCTACTAGAAGCCGACTTGCTATATTAAGCAAAATCATATAAATGAAAAGGAAAAAGTATCAAATAATTTATTGTGTCCCAAGGACTTGGACATGACAGTGAAGATTTGGATAAGTCCTTAATTGGTTTATTCAGCCATAGCTCAGATACCGAATAGTTTCAACTCCACTTAATATGATCGGCTCTGCTGGACGTGTTCTCATCAAGCATGCACTAGAGTGAGATGTATTTGACGTACAAAAAACCCTGTGTATTAAACCCAAGAACAGGAGTGCTCAGCATTCAGTAATTACAAGGATTTAAAAGCATCTTTCTTTTTTCTTTCTATAGCTATGTATTTGCTAAAGGTGAGACAAGAGTTTGTAGGGTTTAATCCATTCTAACTCCCCTGCCTCCATGAAATCTGAGGCCAAATTCAGAGGGTATCAAACTGCTTTCTTTCTGAAGAACATGTCAGGCGAGCTCCGATTGAAAGAGGAAGCCAGAAGAGAAAACAGGAGACAGGAGATTCAGTAAAGAATGGTCTACAGCAAAGAAACTATTCACATTTTCAGAATAATATTTGGTTATTAGCTGTACTTACATTATAAGAAAAGACATTATGTACGCTGAGGTGACTTAAGATCCCTTCTAATCCCTTGGAAAAGCAACTCTCTCTTTCTTCAGCTATGCATTTGGCAAGAAAAGAAGATATAAGCAATAGGATAAGCCTGGCTTGTGCTCCTAGTACACTCTGCAATATTTGTTTTCACTGTTCCACAATCAGTTAGTAGTGGGATTCAACTTTGTTAGTTCTAGAAATACACTCAAGAAATGAGGTGACAGGCTTCCCCTGTACGAAACAGCAAAGGGGGGACTCCAAAGGTGAATCATTTTAGCCTGAAATGCATCTAATTGCCTACCTTTTTCCATGGAGGGAGTCCAGATGATCAGAGGTTCAAAATTCAACAAGAGGAGCCATGTCCTAAGTCTAAGGAGAAATGTATTCAAAGAGATAGAAGAAAATACTCATCTTGAAACTTGCATAGCTGAGTAAGTCCCCATGTCCATACACACCTCCAGATGCCTGTGTGGCGTGACAAATTCCTAGACCAACCACTTGATTCAGCAGTGAGTGGAATCAAAGGTTTTAAAACATTCAAAACTCAAATGGGCCTCAGGTCACATCCCTCATTGTGTGAAATTCAGGCATTTGTCTCATTCTTCGTTCCGGCTTCCCCAGGCCACGTTTTTGTGTATACTCCAAACACATCCATACACAGTGAAACCAAAGGTTTTTCCTCCGCAGCACTGGCTTCCCGTGAATTAATTCCCATGCTGGGAGCCCAGGCTGCAGGTCTGTTTCAAACAGAGCGACATTTCCAGTGGAGTCCAGCTGCCACAATCTACCTCGCGCAGATGGACTAATACATTCCTTCACGGGTATTATCTGAGTTGCAGTGCCAGAAAGCGAGGGAATGTGTAACAGACCGAGCTCTTGCCACACTGTGAGAAAAGGTAAATTGTCAACAAACATTTCCTACATCTGATATCTTTTGTATGGAGAGCTACGCTTTTAATAAAGAAGCAGCTGCCACTGCTGAACGATTAATCAATACTGGTAAGCTGACATCTTAAGAACTTGCTGAACTAAAGCTTTTCTTTTCCTCCTGCATTTACAAATAAAGTGCTCACTATTTGACTAAAGCCTGTCTACTTGACTGGAAAATATCAGAGTCCTATTTAAATGACATTTGCAGAGAATGAGATTTTATCCTGGTCGCTGCTCCTTATCGCTAATAATAACATCAGATTAGTGGATTTAGGCCAGCCGAGTAGCAATGCCTTTTCTGATCCCTTCTTAAAGCAGCTCTTTCCATCTGTCTAGCCAAGCTTTCCTCTGCTTGTATGGGCCAACGATTAGGTCTTAAATGGAGCTTCAATTGATACCATGTGGGATATCTATACAGAGGTTCATTGTGTTGCTAAATTCCAGCCAAGACATTTATCAACTCTGACTGCTGCTAACTTCAAAAGAGCAAAACACCTGGATATTTACAGGTATAAACATTCCTACACGCTGTTGCATTCTTGAATAACAACAATAATTAGACAATCCAATTTTAAAACCACACAATTTGCTCTAAAATTTATTTTCCAAATAAGATACAGAATCAGACACTAAGCTCGTGTCAAATAACATGACTCAATCGAGTACTGCGGAGTAATAGATGCACAACTTTCTGCACATTCAGAATCTGCCCCACAACCTGTCAATTAATGGGTGACTTACGCACAATGCAGCTTGTTAGCACGAGTGGTTTTCAATCAGGGCTTCCTTCAGAGGTAACAACTGAGCAATGTAGGCACAGACAGAAAACACACTGCACACACACACACCCTCCCCATATACACTCACAGCACAGCAAAACTTTTTTTAAGGACGATTATTGGTTTTGTCACCACTGCTTTTCTTAGTAGTTGAGTCTAGCAGCATATGCAAGATGTAAAATCTAAATGCCAAACACTCTCAAAAACACTAAAGCCAATTATAAAGTAAATCTATGTTTTATTTCCCCTCCCCTTTTTCGCAGTTTTTGGTTTAAAGGTCATTTTGTATTCCTAGCTAGGCCACTTACAGTACGTTAATAACTGACATTTCCTCTTCTTAATATATACTGCAGGCCTGACAACTGCTGTGCACTAAAGATAAGATGTGAAACCAGTAGTTCTCATAAGAAACCAGTGTTTCTAGATCATGCAAATCTCCTAACTCCTG
Source organism: Anarhynchus alexandrinus (assembly GCA_008711295.1). Taxonomy (NCBI): domain Eukaryota; kingdom Metazoa; phylum Chordata; class Aves; order Charadriiformes; family Charadriidae; genus Anarhynchus; species Anarhynchus alexandrinus. The sequence goes on along the minus strand of VUYV01000192.1, from coordinate 1,119,355 downwards.
CGCTTGTTTAGTTTTTAACAAGGTCTTGCTCATTCCTAACCTTGACCAAAAAAGTGTTTCCACATGGCAGTCAGACTCATGCCAAGTACAGCTACACACAGAAAGTTGCCTGACTTAATCAAGCAATGGTGGAGACATGAAATGAATATTTAGCAAGGTCAAAGTCAGACTGCTCTTTGAGAAGCAGCAATTCCTGACAGTTGAATGAACAGCACACAAGTCTGGGATCCTATTTTAATACCTACATATTTTTACTATTTGTCATCCTGTTAACAAAACTGCATTAAAACACAATATTAGAAATCTAAGAACATTTTTATGGAAAGGATACAATCTACTGTATATTTATGCATGTCATAAAGCCCATAATGTATCTTGCATGAGACCATTTATCTTCATTTCATAGGGTCACAACAAGTACACACCACTTTTCCTTCAGGAAGCCTGTGGCATGTTGAGCCAGACATCAGTCATAATAAGAAGCAAAAAGACAAACTTATTTCATTAAAAAATAGTGCATGAAGTAAAATGGGAAACTCCAAATTTTTTAATTAACAGGATTGTGAGCATCGCTTATCTTTGAAAACAGCAAATTGGAATTAATCACATTTCAAGACCAAGTTAATATTCTCTCTCTCTTCTACAAAATGACTGTGATTGATCTAAATCTAGTTATTTCATGCAAAACTAGGTTAAATACTGTGGATCTTTATGACCACACAGAAAGCATTACCATGACAGACTACGCTATTGTATTTCTGTTGCTGGGTAAGCCACAGTAAGTCCGACCACGAGCTATCAAATTAGGAAAAAATCTCCAAGTACAAAATGTTTGCCTAGTAAAGTTTTCACAGGAACAAATGACAATTTGCCTGGTCATTCAGGTCTAGTAACAACCTCGTCCATCACACATTCCTTTTCTCCTTGGCACGCATTAGGGCAACAGCAAGCCAAGGGCAACCCACCCCACCGCAGCACCGCTCAGACGATCAACAGGCTGCTCCCACATCTGACTGCCGTGTCCCCGGCTGGAGAGGACAGCTGGAGGAAAAGATGCTCCTACCACCTGGTCTTTCTTAAGAAAGCTCTCTTTCTTAAGGAGCGCAATAGCAGCCTACCACATCTGCTCCAGGTACAGTCAGGACCAGTAGACACCAGGTATGTTTCTCCATGAGAGGAGATGCTAAGCTTTAGTCTTTAGGAGGTAGCTGAGCATTATGGTCTCTGAGTCCAGGCAACTCTGCTCATGTGAACATAACCATCAGAAATCATGCCATCTGCTTTTTTTAAATATATTTATATGTTTAATATCTATGAATTACCATGAACAGAAACATGCTGGTATCTCAGCATGGCTATAAACCATTCTAGCTCTGTGACCATGCAAAACGCTGTTAATGTCTCAGTAATTTGATATAATGAGGAGTAATAACAGTATAATAAATTATCACAAACATTCTTGTAAATGTTTCTCGGATTCATATGTTATTTTGTGCTTATACATATACCAAAGCTTCTTTATAGTTTAACCACCAATATTTAACATCCCACTCCAATAGCCTGAGTTCAGGGTTTATCAACTGTCTGAAGCTAATGTGAACAAAGGCCATATTTGTTTGCACATCAAAAAAAGAGCTACGTGCTGTCAAAGACAGATCTATACAACATCCAAAGAACTGGCAGTAAATGCTGGCTTTATTGAGAAAAGCCGGTAAGCGGGTATTTCTGAGTTGTAAATGACATCTGATTTGGTGAGCCTTCCAGTGAGACTGCAGCTCACCATTTCTCTGATCAGACTCCGGCAAGATTTTTTTTCTCCCATAATTCAGTTTTGTATAAAATCTTAAGAACTTCCTGCTAGCAAGAAGGCAATTGCAGGGTATGTGGTTATACGAAGATAATCAGATTCCTGGGGGAGCAGAGGTCCTCATGTGTACTTTTTTTTTCTTTTAAATCCTCAGGGGGGTGATTTTCTCACAACACTCACACACCCCCTGTCCTATTGTGCCTTATTGCTTAATTAGCTACCGGATGAAATGTAGTTCTGTTTGCACCAACTTTATGTCTACTGTAATTGCCCTGAGTTGCAGTTCCAAGAAGAAAAAAATGGATCAAATAACGACATATATTTTGTTTGATTAATCATGAAAAAATCATTAAGGGATTAAAGTGAAACCATTTTACTCCTGTTGATCATGTTCAGCAATTCGAAATTATTTTATGATCCTGATCAATGTAATTAATGAGAATGGCTGTTAATTAGTTACACTAGCAGGTGGGCCATGAAAAACATATTCACTTAATACCATAGAATATCATGCTATTAGAATTCGTGTTGATTCTGTAGCATCCACAAAGTAAGAGTTTAAAAACTGCCCAGACCCATGGTCTTTGAATTTTCAGCACACACACCATACATACACACATTTACACTCAGCCACACAAAATTACTGTCCTAAAGGAAACACAGACACACAGCTGTCTGGAGATCTAAGACCATAATCAAACATTCTTCTTTTTGCAGTTGTCTTCTTTACGAGAAGTCCCTACACCAACTCTTGCAGCAAACCCTCCTACTGGTACATCAGGGACGAAACAGGTTTCAAAGTAACTGAGGCTTCACTCAGCCTCTTGGTAGGTCAGTTACTCTCATCTGGTCCTTTCTAGTCTCTCCCTAAGGAGAGGGTTTTCTTCAAGAGAAATAACCTCTTGGGTGTGAACTTGAGACAGACAATAAAAGTGTTAACTGCTCAGCAGTGCTATGTAGCTAATTAGCAGTACTAAGAGTTTAAGGGTGGTTTTGATTATCATGGGGTCTATGAGGGATCCGCATCCCCAAGGAATACAGGCAGCTTAATTTTTTTTTTTTTTGAGAAAAATAAAAACTGAATTGTGGAAAAATGTATTTATATTTATACATTTATATACATTTATTTATGTAGTGTGATACAGCTCAGGTTTGCATTTCCTGTAGGACTAGAGTAGACAGTGTAATATTACTCAGCTGAGGGAGCAGCACAGGTCCTAGAATTCCTCTCCAACCAATTTATCGATTAGGTCTAAACACTGCAGCAACTGAAGAGAATGACCAGTCTCACAAAGGCAGAAACTATTTCTGAAGCATACTGGTCTATTTAAACGACAAAGCAGAGAAAGGGAGGCCTGGGGACATTAAAAGGCTGGGCAGAACAAGGGCCAGGATCCACCACATCTGAGCATAAAACTTCTGCCCTCTTTTTTTCAATGAGAACTTGGTGAAAGTCACTGACAGCGCCCCTTGCTCTGCAGCCTGGTTTGTCCAGACATCTGCAGAGGTTTTTCCCCTCCTTCTCTCTTGCGCTATACTCCACTCATAATACGTACATGAGACTATATGACATGCGTTTGGCTATACCTTTTAGTCACACATAACCACACTGCTGTATGAAGACGAAACTACATCTGATAACCATTACACTTAAAATATTCCTTTAAAAAACATACAGCCCTGGGGTTAAAAAAAAAAACCAACCAATCAAACCACCTTCACAGGTCATCCTTAAATATCAAAATGACAAGTGCACTAGACATAGATTTGAACTTACTATATGGAGATAAAGACATTTAAGATCAGAGACCCCAAAGGCAGAAGCAGGTTAACAGGAGAGTTCCTAGCTGCACACCTGAACATGCGGCCAAGCTGATGTGTTTGCTGTTGGTTGGTAAACTCCAGGTGAGCTTGAGCTCCTGCTCAGTCTCTGACATGCTGGGTCAGACCTACACTGTTTGCAGACGGCTTTTTTTCCTACTATTAGCATCAGAAAGAAGGCAAGAGCTGTCTCCCTTTGGAAGAGACTGACGTATCAGTGAATGAAGAGACAGCAGAGCAAAACCAGTATTATAAACCTTCGGGGTGAGCAACCCCACAAGAGCCTGTTTTTAGCAGGACTCAAGTTTAATGAGCTCTTCAATAGCTGTGACCCCTCACCACCAGGGACATCTAGGTGTAAGATGAAGGGCTACGTTTAAGAGAAAGTGCTCCCCAACAAAAAGAACTACTTTCCTATTTAAAAAGGGAGAGGAAGAAACGAAACAAACATCACCATTGTTTCTATAACGTCTTAATGATAATCCCAGTGGACTGGATCCAGATTGTAAGGAATCAGCCTCAGTCTTACCTGCTGGTTCCTGCACTAAATATTCCATGTACGTAACTGTCGGCTTGAGCCAGTGTATATTGGCCTCTTCAGATGAAAGAAAATTGGTGTCGGCAGCCTCCTGAGCACATTTTAATAATCAGCCTGATCATGGGTGCATGGCAGCTGCTCGATTGATGGTGTTAGACAGCGAATAAAGAAAGATGCCAGCAGTGCCCTCAGATCTGACATAACGAGGGAAACATCAGTCATTTGGCTAAAAGGCTCATAAAGGCTCCATCAGCTGTGACACAGGAGTCTGTCTTATGCAAAGCTAATGAGGAAATGTGGCAGTGTTAGCATTCTCTTTAGACAGTAACAAGTTGCGAGTGAGCTGCATTTTAGATGAAAAATCCAGTTGAAAACAGAGCAGTTTTCATGATCCTTGCCTAAATAATATGCTGATGTCTGGGAAAGACTGTTAGAAATCAAAAGATTTTGAAAGGGGTTTAGGGCAGCCGTTCCCAATCACAGCAGCCTGTATACTGCTTCCCAACAGATATCACGTGTATCAGTACATAAAGCTTATCTCATCTGACTAGACTTTCAGCATCCTCACCATGGATCTCAGACTCACAGATGCTGCTTTTCCTCCCTTTAATGCTGGGAACTGGTGTCCAGTAGTCACCAATTAGCAAGGTCTGGGCACAAACAGGGCTTTCTAATTGATCTGCGCAGACCTGAATGGGAAGTAGTGAAGACACAGCTGCACAACCCAGTCCTGCACCGGTCTGCTGCTTTACTCCCCTCAGGGCTTTGGAAGCGGTGGTTTGGAGTCATTTGAGAACAGTGTCCATCTCTACTACGTGAATATTTAAAGCAGGCATCCTCCAGGAGGGTACGCGCAGCTAACCTGTGTATTGGGTTGCAGATTCAGACTATAAGAACAGTATACCCAGGAGCTGTCAGAAGGGTTGCTTTGGAGAGTAAGGTAACAGAAGGGAAGTGGGGAAGAAGAGACTCACAGATGAACTTTCACTTTCAGTCAAATTTCCATTTCTAACAACTTCTTCCATTTCAGCTTCCTAGCATGTTGATATATTACACTAATTATAAAAATGACCTTCTCCCCTTCTACATTTTTTCTTCCTACCACTGCTCCAGTCGATAGATTTACAGTCTAATGTTATTTCTGTGTATGCCATGAGAGCCATTCCAACAGCAACAGGGCCTTAGAAAAAAAACAGTCAAAAGGTAATTAGAAATCTTGCTGAAATGTTATGTTTGTTACGTGAGGATTACAATGAATGATTCAATGAGCCTCAAAGTTCATTCTTAACATTGATAAGTGGGTTTCTGCCAAGAAATGCACAGCTGGTGACAGCAGGGATTCAGGGTTTGGGAGGGACACACACTTCTAAGGTGAAATTGGAGACAGGGATTAGAATTGGAGAAAACAAAGGAGGTCTTTATTCCTGGAAATGTTAAAGTCATTTTTCAGTGGCAAAGGAAATGCCATTTTTATAGCACATACCTAATCTTTCCATAGTTTTGATAGCAGATGCTTAGTTATATAGCTAGAAAGTGGGATTCCAGTGTTAGAACAAAGAAAATGGCCATCAGGTTTTCTGTCTTTGTTCCTCAGTCACAACGGTACTGCGTCACGTTGTGTTGTGGCTTTGAACGTGCCACTTAGTCTACCTGTACCTCTAGCTCCATGCTAACAAAGCAACTAGAAAAATAAAATGATATTGATAAGCAGGGTTAGCTTGGTATACAAAGAGTTGTCAAAACAGAGATCGGAGCATGCTGCGACTGCAGATGCGCAAAAGTTTCCCACAAGTGCTAACATCCTGTTCCAGACTGTTCCTGCCCAAAGTCACACTGCTAATTGTAATAGTAATATACAATGTAACATGCCTGAAAAAGCAATCTACTTAAATAACTTCTTCTCCTAAGAGGCTGTCCCCAAGTACTCTCAATTGCTATAAGTAATCTTTCATTTTTCTTAGAGGTTCATCTCAATTGATTTTTATCAGTCCTCTGAATGACCATTTACAGCAAGTTTCAAAACAATACTCATGGACTATAGCTGCTATTAAAGTTAATTAATTAATGTTTCTGAAGACTGTCGAGATTCTTGAATGAAAGGTTACACGCTGTATATTGGTACTTCAGTGTATATTAGAGGGGGAAAAAAAAACCCAACATGTTTTCTTATGAAAATTAATTCTCTGGCCTCCTTTTAGACCTCTGTGCTGTAGGTTAACTTTGTTTAACTGCTTTCTTTGCAGTAATGACTTACAGACCATAATACCTTTCCTGGGAAGAGACTTCAAAATCACACCAGCACTTTGGAACACACCCTGTCAGCATCAGAGTTACACTGCAAATGGTCTAAGTGCATAATTTTTTAACAATAGGGCTTTATTTCTGCTGAAAGTTAATATCACTGAGGTATTTCACTTTTATCTAGCTCCATTTGCACTTATATTTGCTTGGTAATGTGGCTTTCCGAAGTTATGCTAATATAAATTATAGATTATTGTTTTGGGACACATTCTTTTTTCACCTTATATTTCAGAGCTATACAATTTGTATCTGGTATTCTTCTCAGTTTACTTTCTACAATGTACCCGATATAACCACATTGCCATTTAGTATAATGTATTAGGTTAAGGGTATATATTGCCTAGTTTGTGAGAAGCCAGTGAAATTTTCCTGAGAAATAAATGCATGCCCTAAAGCCATTTTTGCAAAATACTAAATGGTAAACAATTACAATGCTTATGCTAAGCTCCATGTTAACAGCTGCATGTATTACAGGCTGACATACCGAACATTGATACAGCAGTGTCTGTACAGAACGTATCTAAAACCATATTTCAAAGCTTGTAACATGCCAACATGCAAATTAATAAATTCTTCTTTCCAAATGTCACCGGCATGGTGATTTCCTGCCAGCCCGAGCATCATTCTCCTGAAGCAGTAAAAGTAACACAGTCAATCTCCTCTGAATCCTATCTCCCCTGCTTCCTGCAGGGTCCCTGGGAGTTTATGATTCATATTCAAAAAGCTGTACGCAGTAGCCCTTTGGGGATGTATATTAATGAAGAAATTTTCTCACGCCAGAGCTGCCTCTTTATTGGAGTACGAAGGGTACAGTCTGTTCTGAGCGGCTTTTTAATTTCTCATAATTAACCCTGCCAGAATTAACATCGGTGGCATCACTGACAGCAAATTAAAGAAGCCACATCAGCAGAGTCAAAGCTTTTTCTGTCTTCCCCTCTCCCTCCTCCCTTTTTCAGCCCCTCCCATTTTGTACGTGTTTAAAGAAGAAAGTTCTCCAAGTCTGTCAAGATGATTGTGCTGTCATTGCACTAAGAGGTATGATTAGAGCATTTTCAGACTTCCCTGCCGCTAATACCAACTTATTTCAGCTCTTAACTGGCCACGTGCCATGTAGATTTGTGGCAAAGATCCACAGTTTCAGTTTCTTTCCCTCTATGAGGTACAGTGGTTCACCTGATCTCCACTGTGAGCTGATGGAACCAAGATCTAAAGCCCACTGCAGCATTCAGACAGTCTCTTCTACTGACAATGCATTAAAAGACAGATCAGCTGCGCTTTGAGCCTCTTTAATCTAGCTTCATACCAGCCCCTTTTACACAATCCTGGACAGATGATGAAAACAGACTATGAACACCAAGATAACCAAACAAACACATTTTTTTCTTCAGTTAAGCCTGAAATAAATGTGTTAAGTTTTTATATTCCTGCAGCCACTCAATGTAGAATTTCAGAGAAGGAGAAAAGGGATGGACTATCAATTTCCTACCTGATTTTCTCCACTGCATGTGTGAGAGGAGAGAGGGATTCCAGAGAAAGCCCGGTGTGATGAATGCCATTACAGGAATTACAGTTCAAGCCCACCCGCCCTGCGCGAGTGCTCTGAGAATCAAGGCTCGAGAGGCCAAAACCTAGATTGGCTTACACAAATATTTTCCCCCTTGTTGGATCTTTTGGTGAAAACTGACGCATTATTGACGCAAGTTGAAAGGTCTACCAAAGGTGAGATACGATAAGACTGCTGCTGTTACAGTCACATGTGAAGCATCAGTAGATGAATAAAAAAAACAGTGCTCTTCATTCACCTACCTACCAATTTCTGTGGAAAACATATTTATTGATCCTCTTATTCCCTCAGTCTAATCATAGCCTTTCTTTAGCAATGAATGAAATTTGAGATCATGGCCACTTTGCTTTCTGCAGGACAGAACCTAACCCCAACACGTCCCTTCCATAGGATCATGCCAGCAGATGATGATTTTAATAGTCTACAAGGAAAATTTCCAGTACTACTCCACTCTTGGTTCTTTTTGCACTGTCTTCTTCCCAGGGGTCTGGCATTGCACCCTACTTAAAATTTCCAAGTGCTAAAACACCTGCCGGGACTTCAAAATGTCCCTGTAAAGAAAGATGCAAATTTGGTAGAATATGGTATCTTCCTGGCATGATGTTATTGTAACATGTCAATCTAAAAAGCCCAAATCCACAAAGCCAATAATGTTTTCAGAGATTTGATGGCTTAAGAACATGAACAGGGATTTCCATCAACAGGGGGTAGAAGCCATGGAGAACACAACGGTTCTGAGCAAGCACGTGACAGCTAACAGAGGTGCACACACGCTTCCCTCGACAAACCACAGATTGCACTGTAAAACACTGCATTGGTGTAGTGTTGGAAATGCGCCAGTGCAACCAGAATGATGATATGCTTCTTGCATTGTCATCTGACTTGATAGGCACTGTTCGAACACAATCTGTGAGTAATTTTAGTTTGCCACAGAGACCACCAGAGGGTAAGAATCTGATTTACATTCAGCAGTCTGAAAGGTCGCAGCAATGATGGTATTGTAGATTACTTGCAGATATGACAGCAGCATCAATTGTTTGAGACTATAATATTGTGTTTGCGTGTGTCTCTGTATATAAGAATATATGTATAGTTCCGTGAGAAGGAAACTAAATAACTGCTAAATAACTTTCTGCATTAAAACCAGGAGACAACAGGCTTTTTGCAAAAGTTGTCATTAAGATGACTCCTTCTAGGACTAGGGAAGCATAACAACCCTGAGTGGGAATGAGTTTAGGATAGTACTGGTACCATGAACGTATCAGTTCACAACGGAAGAAGGAAGGTATGCAGCACTAATATATGGGAGTCCTACCTGAAAGGCAGCAGAAAATGAGGAGAGCCAAACACACTCAGAAGACAAGCTCTTCAGCTGGTTATAATTCCTATGTGACCCAAGCTGTTTTTGTGGCAATGTCAGTTTGACTCATCACTAAATTGTCTTGCATGCAGCTACAGTCCTAGACCATGTTCTTGTCCCCCTTTAACTTCTCTAACACTCTAAAAGTCTGAAGGATGCTCAGCATTTTCATTAACTCCCTGCAACTCTTCCCAGAAAACACTACAGTTGAGAAGACTATCAACCGCATGGGATTTCTGGGGTTGAGTCTTGAAAGTCCTCGGGTAATTATGAGATGTTTCCAGTAGACAACAGATATTCACATATCTTTCTGAGTTGGCCCTCTTGATTTTATGACTATTTCCATCACTAACATACATCTTTTTTTTTTTTCCATCACTAACATACATCTTTTTAAAGGTCTACTTTGGTCTACTAAATGGACAACTTAGCTGGGAGTGCTGTAGCATAATAAGCCAGGAAAGAGGGAATACACATGAAAAGGAACAGCCAAACAGCGCTCAGAGCAACTGGGAAGGTATTTAGAGCTTAGTGTAGAAAAATCTCTGAAGCCATTTGTTCTGTGTATGGCTGCAGTAAAAGAAAAAGCAACAAGGACACAGACATGCATCAACAAAGGGCTGCAATACAAATCATAGGAAGTGAGATGATTTCTCTAATAACTACTTCACAACTGGAATTCTGTCCACAGTTTTAAGCGTCACAAAGGTAAGTTAGTTTTACTGTAGAGGTGGTGCAACTTTAAAAACCTTGAACCACCTTGGATACTCCAAGATTTGTTGTCAAGACAGGCCGATGTGACTGAATTTATTCTTGCTAGGAAAGAGATAACTTTGAAATGACTGAACAGAAATATTTCATTTCATATTAGGAACATATTAAATACAGCAGAGATGTGGGAGAGAGGGAGAACCTGTTCATTACCAGTTTAAATAAAAAACAACCAAAATTGTGGGCGTCATTTCACATTTGGAAATAAAGAGCCAGTATCTGCTTATCAGTGACAGCTATAAAGCTCTCATTGACTTCAATGAAAGCTGCAAGTGTGCATCTAATTAAGGAATCTGGATCACAAAATGTTAAGAAAAATCATTTTGCTTAGAGAGTAATGAATATGCCATACTATGCTGCCAAGTAATATTATTGCCACAAAGTCTCAATGAGTTTATGAAACAGAGTGATATTTTTATTAGTAGAGAGTAGATTGAAACAGAGTGACAAAACAAAATGAAAAAAGGTAAAAAGAAAGCAGGCTTATGGGCCAAATGGCTTTTTCATGTCCATAAATTGCTAAGTGTATTTCTAATTAATTTCCCAATTCAAATAGCCAGAAATAAAGAACAGAGGCTTTTGAGTGTGTCGTGAACTCAGGAGAGAGACTGTAGACTTGGACAAATAATAGTATAAAATGGTTTATGAAACCAGAGGGTTTATGGTCTATAAATAACTTCCACGTATTTTTATTCTTTACACGTACAATATTACTGAGGACTGGATGATAGCTTTTCACTGCTGCCTGGTTGACTTCTTCCACATACACACCCAAGGTAATGACGATATTGATCCTGAAGAGACATTTTTTGAGACAGATAAAAAAGCCACACAACTGAACTAATAGAAAGGGCCTAGCAACTTTGGGGTAAAACTGCAGACCTTTAAGTGAACACCAATTGGCTATACAGTTTAAAACCTACATCCTAATATCTTCAGGGGTCTGGGATGAAGAAAAAAAAAAAGAAAAAAGAGTAAGACATCTAAAATATGACTTAGGGCAGTTAGTGCCTTTAACAGCCCTTTAGATCACTACCATGTAAATTTTTAGGCATCCAAATATTATTTAAATCCAAAAATATATAAGATACATGTATTTGTCAGTGTAAACAGGAGATTCACTGAGAAAATGGTTATGATCTTTAGGACTTACAGCATGCTCTTTTTGGCTAAATGTGCAATTCAAAACATGCCTAATTCCTAAAATCCATATATGTGACACTGCCTGGGTTTCCATGACTACTGCTCTGAAAACCATATTAATTATTCAAGAGGTCCATGCCATTCTCCCTGCGTTCCATAAGGAATGCTGGGAAGCACTGTCTGCCTTTATAGAGCAATACAGATATTTAAAAGGACTGCATCGCTGGGTCTAAATACCACAGATATTTTCTTACAGCACTATGACATCTGCATGATAGGTCCCATAAATATTATTTAAACACTCCAGTACATCAATTAAAAAAAAAAAAACCCAAAACAGAAAAACTCTCCTCTCTGCTTTTTTTCTTCTATATTTCAACAATCTTCAAAAAAGTGTTTTAATTCTAGTCTCTGTTTATCATCCTGATATAATCCTATTTTCAACAAAGTCAACTAGCTTGCATGCAGTAGGGATTAATGGCCTATGTTTTTCTAGAGGATATAGTTTCAAATTGTGAAACTTACATTAAATCAAATTTCTCACATCAGCTGTGACTAAGCAGCTGTTTGCCATATCTGTTGATCTCTGTATGTTTTAATAACCATAATCACCGCAAGGAACATTCTTTACAGATAACGTTATCAAAACACACTGTAACAAAGTAAGGAATGTCAGTGTTCAAGCAGTACGTACCACCGCCGACGTCCTGTCACAGCGCAACGATCGGTGCCAATCACACGAGAGCAGCATGGGCGCATTACGGGGCCAATTACTCAAAGGCAGAGAAGAAAGGAAAGTGGGCCAGATCCTCTTCTCAGTGGAAGCAAGACAATAGAGTTACCCCAGATTTATACCTGTGTGACTGAAAGCATAATCTGGCCCAGCATCAATCTTCCCGACACAGAGTCGCTTGGGATCTCAGATTGGCATATATGCAATACTCAGGCAGCCCTTATGGAAAAAGCCCATAGAACATAAAAGAAAATGATAGCTTTTCTGCAGAATTTTCTAAGTCAAAGCACTGTATAAAATGCCACTGCTTAGATATATTCTAGATCTCAATTAAATGCTCTATATTCCTTATGTATTTTAGCTGCAAAAATAATATTCTCTATTAACGTCTGTATGTTTAGGAAATATTTTTCTGTAAAAAAAAAAAAACCAACAAAACAACAAACTATTTATTTTTTTCTTTCCAGAACCTCCAATTTGCAGCCCTATTACATTCTCCATAACATCTACAGAATATCTAAACATGCCACTGACCTACTACCTAACGTGGGGTTTTAAATGCAGCTGGTAAGGTGAATCTGAATTCCCCCAAAGCATGAAAACAGCCGCCTTTTAGTCCTGTCACCACATAAAAAAGCCAAGCGAACAACAGGGAAACCTGAGCTCCAGATTCAAAGCCTATCAAAGTCAGAACACCATGAACAGATCCCAGACTGACACTCCCTGAGCATGATCAAATACGCAACAGTGAACTAACCAAAAAGTGCAGAAATAATTTTCCGTCTCAGAATCCCGGGAACACGCACCGTGCCTGTGCACACCTCTCCCAATGTACCGTCTCATTATGGCACTCCTCACACAGATAACATTTTACAAGCTGCTCTGCATCTCGACGTGGGTCACAGTGCAGTGGCAGTGCCAGAGCAGGACCAAGGACTGCGATGGCAGTTTTATCTGATCATCTCCCACATCCTGTATCATCTACTTAAGCGCTCTCAACATCTCCCTCCTCTCCTAATGTTTGCTGGATGAAAGTGTCTTCCCCTCTGGCTATGTACAGCACCTGGCACAATCCTCATCCTCCCTCAGTTTAGGTGGAACATCAAGACGTTGTTATAATACAGCTAATATACTATTACATACAATAATAATTCCCAGTTTCTTATTTCTAGGGTTTGCTTGTGGGTTTTTTTTTATCTTCCTCCCAAACACATTTCACTAACAGGGCACCATCATTACTATTATTATTTACTATTCAGATTGCAGCTCTAGCACCCACAGTGCGCATACTTTATTACTCCCAAGTTCTCACTTGCCATACAAAGTGCTCCATCCAAATACAGATAAAAAGTAATTTCCTCAAGAGCAAGGTGTGAACTGAGCATACTTAATTGTGCACTGTTATATCAACTGTATAATGTTGCAATAAAATTCCAAAACAATGTGATTAAAAATTATACCAAATGAGGATACCAAGGTGCCATAGCCAGTCAAAGCGCATTTATCCAATCTAAATTATATGCTAAGCAAATAAAATAAACATGCAATTTGCTAATTAAAGTGCACTCTCATGTATCCTGTAACCACCATAAATTATACAGCAACATTTAATTTTTTGACTGTTTAGCAAGGTTTATGACTGCTTTACTAAATTAAACACAGAATGAAGGGGGCAAATTAGTAGGAAAGCACTGCTTTTCCCCTCCCATTTCCTTTTAGATTTAATTTTTTCTATGGTTTTTTGTTAATCACACCTTCCTACAACAGTACCTTAATTTTACTGTGGATCTTCTCTACTTTTACTTCCAAAGTGTATGTTCCACCCGATTCAATGACAGCTATTTGCTTTTGCAAATTTTCTCCAGTAGGGAAGCCAGAGTATTTTATCTTATTTGAACAATCCTTTAATAAGAATTCTATGCCCAAAGCGCCCACATTTGGTCAATGACAAGAATGGTGGGGTTTTCCCCTCAAACAAGACGAAGATTTTCAATCCTTTCATTTCACCCAAAACAGACTGCCCAAATCACAGATGGCAGCTGACTGGGTTCTAGTCGAAGCTGTGAGCCTTCCATCGTCTGGAGTCAAACGCTGAAAGCATTCCTGGATTCCACTCGAGAGAAACTGTGAATGCTTGGGGTTTGTTTTCTTTTAAAATATAAGAAAAGTCTCAGACTCTCTGTTTGCCTGGCAACCAGGTCAGCTGTGTTTTAGACTTCTCAGAAACAATGTTTTATCCCAGAATATGGTCAGGTAAAGGGCGGGGCTGGGGAGTGGGAAGGTGGAAACCACTATTCAAGCCCTTACTCTACTCAATTGCTTTGCAGCTTCTCTGAAAACTACAATGGGGTTAATTATGGGATCTGACTCTTACCCCAGTTCCTCCCTTCACCATTTTCCACACCTCTTCTTCCCTTTGCAGTTGTATGCAAGGCAAAATGCCAATAATTAATAGAGTATGGAAGTAAAGTGGTTTATTTTCATATTCATGTCCAATACCCAAAGATTAACGTTCCTCAAAATTGTCCATCTATCTGAACTTTAGAGACTATCTATGACTAATGTGCTCTTCTAACTTAAAATGAGAGCATCAGACCACAGGACAACCCCTGTAGTTGGCCAACGTTATCTCTAACAATAACACAGAAATTAATGTTCAGCAGTATTAGTATTGGAGCCGATGTTCTGTACCCAACAGTTACCTGCAAACTCCCCCAACCACTGCACTGGCACACAAAACCCTCTATAAATGTGGAGTTAATCACCGACTATTTAGCCTTCCTAGGTAGGAGTGCTGCTGAGACAGTTTGGCAGATTCTGACGCATTCTGCATTCTAAAGAAATGCAAATCCAAACCCAAACCACCACACAACTGCCAAGACAATGCAAGAGTTTTATGCAACTGTAAAGATGATTAAGGGCAAGAAAATCTTTCAGTTGAAGCCTGCAATCACTCCAAGAAACTCCAAATGGATGTATCCAAACAGGGTATAGAAGCTGCTACTATCACAACCTTCTTACAGAGGTCAAAGTGCTTTGTTGGAAATGTACAATATTAGCATCCTAATTTCAGTAAATTCATCCAAAAGTCAGAATCTTTGCAGAGCCGTTTTTTCTAGAATATCCTAGAAATTAATGCATACACTAGAAGAAATTTGTCAGCAGATACTCTGCACAGAGTAGGGCTTCTTACAACTAAGCAACTGAGGAACACTTTCTCCAAATCTTTTAGTTGCACATCAGAATAATAGTATTGTTTCATACATGTCTTCCTTTCAGCAACTGAGATGAGTACATTTGTACTTTGTTGGTTACGGATGCCTTTTTAATTGGTATTCCTTTGCTGGGAGGATCAGTGAGTTAGCTGCTTTATGCACAGTGCTGCCCAATTTGCAGTTTTGCTGCAAGATCTTTTCCCTTAGAAATACTCCTAAATTCCTGTCTTCAATGAAAACTGCCTCTCACTAGAACAAGGAAACAGTTCTGCTATCTAATCTGCCTCCTGAAACCTTGCCTAAAGACAGCTCCTGCTTCATTGGTAATTTATTTTTTGGAAAACTGGGGGAAAATGCATTTCTTTTTGTCTTTCAGACCATCCTTTTTCTAATTTTTCCTGCTGACTGGCATTTAATAATATTGCTTCTGCAATGAATAGAAAGCATTAGATTCTCTTGAAAACAAAATGTTGCAATTTTTAATAAAAAAAAAAAAGAGCAATTTCTTCTGCTTATACACGTACAGAGATATGTTAGCTAGAAAATACCCGTTATGCCTTGCCTATGGGGAGGTGTGACACCATCTCTCAAACCTCTGCTTATGCCATGTGATGTAAAATAATTTTAAGTACTAGACAGAAACAGTACCTGCAACCCTGCAGGTTTAAGGATGAATCGTATTTTCTGCTCTCTGAATTATGTCTCCATCTGCTTTGATTTCTCGGATTGGAACCATATCTTGGACTAAGAAAGTTGATGCCAACAGCTTGTGAAGCCAGTGCCCATCAAAAAGATGTGATGGTTTTAAATTGAATGGCCCATGTCAGTAAGTATTGTTAGGCTAAACACTCCGATGCAGAGACATGACGTGCTAATTGAGAGGAAACAGCAGATGCGTAATTCAGGGGTTATCAAATGGATTTACTCAGCGTAGGTGAGGTTCTAGACTCAGTAATATTTGGTCCAGCTGTTTATCAAACTTAGCACATTTACATATGACCTTCTTCAATCTCTCCTCCCCTCCTGCCCGGCTGAGAAAAATCAATAGTGCTTTGTTGTAGGGTTATGAGAAATTCCAGAAGTGCAAGATAAGCTACTCTCTCGGTTCAAGCCTAATAGCCAATGGTGCTCGAGGGAACTCAAAATTACCAGGGCTATGGCTCACTATTTCTGTGTTGTTATGACTTAAGGATATTTTGATGCTGGAAAGAAATAGTTGCCATCATTTCCAAATTTCTTTCTGCAAGATACTTACCTATTATGTCCTGAGAAGACTTCCTATGATGCCTGAACTCTTGGACAAATGGAATCAGAAAGCCCCCCACCTTCTCCTCCTGCTCCCAACATGTAACAGCAAACTTATTTTCAAAGTAAAAAACAGTGGCAGAAAGTAGTTTTAATTGATTTTCTTTCCAAAAGTTTAATTTCCAAATTATTTACAAGAGCCCATTTCATAGGAAAAAAGATAACTAAGTTACAATAAAATTCAAGCACCTTGTTTGTAGAGTGGGATTCTTGTCTGTTTTACCATTGTAAAGCCAAAGCAACACCACAGGACTGAATTGTATTACACCAGATTTCCAGAAAATAAAGGAGACCGCAGCCCTGCCTGTTGACCTCTGTGGGATTTTTGTCTAAGTGATTATTGCAAGGCAAAGCCTTTTGACATAAAGAGGAATGAAACTGAATTTTAAAAGAAAAATGTGTAACAGAAAACGCAAGGCAATTATCTGATTACTAATAGGAAGAGGTACAGAGCCACGATGTATAATGTTCAAGGGATTATCCAGCTTTGAACAATGCTTGCTTAACAGCTGCTACCGAACTGTGGTTTGTGCACTTGGCAGAGAGTTTCATTAATGATAATCTACAGTGTTTACAGCCCATAGGCCTCTAAATATGTTAAGAACCTTTTTTATTTGTATTTTATAATCCTTTTCCCTTATGTTTTATGTTTTTCTTGGTATTTTTGAGATCTGAGGAGGTTTATGTTTCAAAATGATTCATTCTGCTCTGACAACTGCAGAGCAAGATTGCAGTAAATGTTCCCTTGTTATCAAGACTATGTATTTATAAACAGAAAGGAAAACCATCTAAATTCATACCAGGGTTTGGATCACCACCAGCTAATACATTCAGATGCCAATATACAGTGCTCCATTGTTTACATGCGAAAGTAAATGTCAAACAAAGGTGTCTTTGCCAGTTACTAGATATTCCTCAGTCACTTCTTGGACCTGTCAGGTTGCAGCAAATTGAAACTGCCTTATTTTTGACATTGCATTTGACCTGAACTTCATTTAGAGGAATCCTGCAATTACTTTAAAGGTACAGTACTGATTGAGAGTTAGATTTGCTTTAGAATTTGGTTTTCAAATGTTTCCCTGATCTGCTCCTTATGGCAACACTTAGGTGATATTAGGAAAACAGAAATAATTAAGAATATAACTCTGTTGCAGAGGGGATTATGCATGATGTAGTATACTAGGAAGATCATGATTCAAAAGCCAAGTCACCGAGTCCTGGCTGTAATCATTTTGATATACAGTATTTCAGTGGCCATGATCCTGTCACAATAAAACCAAAGGAGATTATTGCTTCAAAGCAATTAGCATAGTTAATTTTGACACAGGACAGCACACTTCTTCAGTATTCCCCCCCCATTTTTTCCTCTCTTTTTAACATCCAGTTCGTGCAAGTTCCCGTTGTGGCTGGTTTCCCCGACTCAGTGATGCTCAGCTGCCGGGAGCCCTCCTGCCAGGCTGCACTCCCTGGGGGATGTGGCAGTGCAAAGAGCTCCCTTCACCCACAGCAGTACGAACCAGAAACTCTCAGCGATGTGTTATCCTCATTCCAGCTGGTATCACAGGGGCATGAACACCATATCTCAAGCCGCTAGAGGGTTTTTTTTGGTTTTGGTGTTATTTTTTTTTTTATGCTGGCCCTCCAGTGCACTGAGCTGCTGAGCTAGCCTCACTAAAATGTACACTTGAAAGAAATCCTCTCCCCTCCTGATCACTATTGGTTTCTATAGAAACAAGAAGGAATCTCTGTTCTTCTCTAAATTTTTTCCCCTAATGCTTTTTGCAGTACTGTATGAAACCAATTTTTTTTTTTTTTTTAAGACTCCACAGCCCTCCATTTATAACCTCATTCATCCAATTAAAGAACAATAGATTAGATAAAAATGGGCATGGGGTTTAAATTTTAAGCAACTCAATCCTATGCATTAACTATCTGTGGTCAATCCATCTCTCCTGGGTCATTTTATGACTCAAGCATTTCAAAGTAAATACTCTAAAACAACGGTACATCACAAGAGTTAAAAGGGGTCAAGAGGATATTTACTTAACCACTAGTTGACTTTTTAACTTAGAAATATTTCAGCAGTTACTGTATTCAAGAGAAATCCGTCTCCTCAGCATCCCCATAAATTACTCTAAAACTCCAGGGTTTCCATCCACATCGTGAGTCACCACCCCAATGCCTGCAACTTCTTATTATTTAGATAACTGTGATGTTTGCTTGCTTTGTTATTGTGCCCTTCTCCAGGGACTGCATTTGCACAGGAATTGCTAAGGCTTGTAAATATTGTATCTGCCTTGTTGTAATCACTAGGCAAATATACTTGCACTCAGTCCTATAAAAAAACCTAAGTGTTGAGCCATGAAAAATTTCTCTAACAGAGGTTTGACTTCAAAAAATTAGAGAAGAAAATCTTTACAACAAATAGACTAACAGAGACTACGCTAGCCAGAAGAGAAATCAGTAATACAAAGAATGTTATTTGCAAACTATTGTTCTCTCCTATCAGAGAAAAAGGAAGCAATAATCATTATTCACACCATGACGATGCAATATAATGCTTTTTTATAAAAACAATAACGGGCACTCATTTTCAGTGCACATAAATATCTTTCTTTTATAGTCAACTCGTATTTACTCACACGTTTACTTGGAAAGTTTAATATTCATGCACACACAAATCACTTACTGTAGGTAGCAAGTTGAACTAAACAGAATAGAGGTTGATTATATTAGGCGATTGCAGATGGGACCAAATTGATTCCTGATGTCGTTATAACACAGCAAAGTGACACACAGGACAGCTTCCGTCCAGCGAGCCTGAAGAAAGCATCCAGTAAAAATAGTGGGTTTGCTATCAGCAAAGATGACAATGGGACAATCATGGAGCTGCAATCTGTTATTTGTTTTCCAATCCTATGTTAGCTTTGATGTGGTTTTGCTTTAAACAAATTAAAATCCTTCTGCAGGTGCTAAGACTATTATGAGAGTTGTAAACTGAACAAAGTGCTGTGTCAGATTCATACCTACTTAAACTGTAAGTCAGCACACAATTCTTGTACCACTATATATAATGTTATGACTTTCAGCATCATCTTTGAGGATCTGGAACACTAACGTGCAGGATTGAAGTCACCTCAAAGCCCTCGGTGGGTCTGGTTAAGGCTTTTACTCAAAAAGATATATTTTCTCAAAAAGAGAAGGAAAAGGAAAAAAGCACTTACTGTATTTTTTTTTTCAATAAATAACTTTTCTCATATTTTTTAATCTTTTTTCTTGTTTGATTCAAGATGGCAGCTCCAAATGCAAAACTCCTAATTCAATATCACCCTGGAGAAGAGAAGGCTCCAAGGAGACCTTCCAGTATCTGAAGGGGGCCTACAAGTAAGCAGAAGAATAACTTTTTACAAAGGCATCTAGTGATAGGACAAGGGGTAATGGCTTCAAATCAGAAGACGGGAGATTTAGATCCAATATTAGGAAGAGATTTTTCACTATGAGGGTGGTGAGACACTGGAACAGGTTGCCCAGAGAGGTTGTTGAGGCCTCATCGCTAGAAGTGTTCAAGGCCAGGTTGGATGGGGCTTTGAGCAACCTGGTCTAGTGGAAGGTGTCCCTGCCCATGGCAGGGAGGTTGGAACTAGATGATCTTTAAGGTCCCTTCCAACCTAAATCATTTTATGACGCTATGATAATGTAGAAGAATTGAACAGAGAAACATGCCAATGTTATATTTTTTGCAAAACAGTTAGTCCTATCAGAAACAGCTGCTCAATATTAATTGCTTTACATTGCCAGAGATAACTTGTCCCATAACTAACATATTTTCAATTTCTTAGAAAAATAATTACCAAGTGTTTGGTCCATGGGCACTAATCACACTAGAAGTCATCAATTTGCACAGGGTGTGTTCCATTTTACCATAGAAAAATATTGTGTCTACAATGAACCTTTTTCAGCATCAAATTTCATTCCTCTCTGAAACATTCATGCATTATGACAAAAAAACAAAAGGCAAAGCCAAAAATCAAACAAACAAAAAACCCAACAGTCCCAGCACAGACTGGCACTCCACAAAGGCTAACATGAGAAAATATGTGGATGACTGGATTGCTTATTCCAGTGCTCAGCAGTCAATGATACACTGATATTAACAAGGATGGAAATATCGAATGCCTGGTGATCTGCCAAAAAATTGTATGGTACCTGCTATGCATTTTCTCTTTCTGTCTCTCCAGGGAGAAAGAGCTCTGTACAGCTTCATGCACAGAAACCTATTTTAAGAGATATGCTGGTCAAAGTGGAGGTCTGAAAATTTCATGTCGAGAACCAGGAGAAAAATGAGTGCCACAGCTAACTTTTACTGTCACATCTAGAAAGCATTTAATACATGCCAACTCAAAGTCAACGGATGTATGGTATAGAAGAATGCAAAAAACTTACATTACTAACTAATTGTTAGTTCAGAAAAGCTCTGTGAAAGTAGGGAATCTCTCTCTGCCCACATTAGACTATACTGAGGCTTACTCATCCCTAATACAGCAGTGAGGGAGGAAAAGCCAGCTTATCAAAATTATACGACTTCTAGAAGGGAAAAAAAAACAAACTAAAAATTTTTACAAGCAAATACTCTTTGCTTTGCAAACAGCAAAACGTGCCTTCATTCTGCCTTCCTTCTTTACCTTATTCCTGGTTTACCCTACATATAACTCCAGGTCCCACTTGCATGTGACCATCTCCCGCTCTCCTGAACACAGTTAAGTGAACCCACTGCCTATTTGCTGTGGCCGCTATTACGAGATTATGTAGCAAAACAAGAATATCCAGTTGTTGGTCATTGATTTATCTGTAAAACAGTAACTGTAAAAATGATAGAAGAGGTTCTGTACTAGACAGTCTTGTGAAACAGTTTATTACTTAAGCATTAATGACCCGTTTAGAGGTCTTTACTGGTCAGGTAATGACCGGCTAAAGGAGTTAAGGGCCCGAGGCAAAGCACTCTAATAAAACCCTGCATACAGCATGTGTTTGGTTCCTCCAAATTCTATTAGGAAAGAGAAGCGTAAAGGGTAATGAAAGACATGTCCAAGAGGCACTCATATCAGCCCTCTCATTTTATATTTGGCATAACACACATGGCCTTATTCCAGCGGCACAAATCATTCCTTGTTTATACTACCACCTATCACAGAGAAGAACAGTAACTACAGCCGAAAATGGCCAGTCATGATGTTAAGGACCCTGTTGCTTTGAGCAAATAAACCTTCCTCCAACTGAAGGGACCGATCCTACTATTTGAACACCCAATTATCCTTTGCACCTACAGAGAACACATGATCGAGAGAAAAAGAAGGGAGCCAATATGCTGCCAGGCATCTCAGCCAGTCCTGACGGTCCTAAATCCTACTCAAGTAATATTAAGGGTGGAGGGATTAAGTGTTTTCTGTATTCCTATGCAATTCTACTTGAATATGAACGTCCACTTGCTTTTTACTGTTCACATTATGAGGAAAGGCATATTAAAACAGGAGTTTAATATTGATATCTCCTCTCTAAGACTGAGACAGAACAGCTGTATATATATACTTGCCAGTAAATCAGAAGCCAAGGGTTGGAACCGTACCCAGGGCCTCACTCTTGGCTTCAGAGTCAGGTAAAACACTCAGGCCCACATAACCGCATCTCGCTATTACAGCCCCACAGCATCATTGATTTTGGTCCTGATTTATGGCATAATTTGTTCTTGATAAGAGCCACTTGCCAGCACTACTCAGAAAAAAAGTAAAATACAATCTAAGAGTGGAAATTAGAAAGAAGAGAGGGTAACAGACTAAGAACTGCTAGAAAAATGTGCAGAGATTCCTGTATTTGCAGGATGAGATGATCTAGGTACAAGCAAGTTTATTTGCTCAGCATTTATTACTGTCTCATCAACAGTAAAATGAGGATAAAGAGCATTCTGATGACTTAGTCAAAAAGTTACTTAATTTCCCTGTCGCTTCTATAACTACAGTATATTTTGAATGTTTATTTTAAAAACCACTCTGTAATGTTTACATGACTAATTATAATAGCTTCTTCAGAGTATTTTCAATTTTTTTGTGTAAGCCTCCTTTTAAGCCGTGTTCAAGGCTTATTTCAGACCTTAACAATCCTTCAGAGCCATTGCAGCTAGTCATATAAATACACATTAAGCCAAATTTAAGTTTAACTCATATACTGAGTAGAAAAAGGGTGGCTTCATACTTACACCTTACAGTTTTCAAGGTCAAATATCTCAGTGCTTTATTTCAGACCATCTGAAGTGATCACAACACAGTCTAGGCATTTACTGAAATTAAATTTCCCCATCAAAAGCGGGCACAACAGAAAACATACACAATATTAAATAGGTACGATTATTTCTCCAGCTATACACTTTGAAGGGCTAAGGGATACAAAATAAAATTCAGGCCCTAACAAAAAGTTGATTCTGTGCATGCAGCACAAAGCCTGAATTCAAACCAGAAGATTTATTCAATTTTTAGAACCAAATTATAAACTTTTGCAACACAGGGTTAACAGCAAAAGTGCTGACACAACAGTAAGTATATAGTGGCGCCTGCAAACAGCGCTATAATTAATCTAAGTGTACTGTCATTACACTAAACGCTGCTTCTGCAGGATCATTCCAAATCATGAGGCACTTTCTCTCTTTCTCAGATAACATGCAGTTTATTTCCAATCATGTACGTTTCCAGTCGTGGCATGATTTGCTAAAGGAACATTAGGTCTTGAAGCAATATCTTAATCAAATCAGAATTTTCTTCTGTAAAACAAATCTTTGGCTTTTGGAGAATTAGTAACATCTAATGCCTTAGGATAGAGATGTGAAACTGTGAGCTGAAATATGCACTGTTGGAGACCATACTCAGCCTCCTTGCTTCTAGCCATTTACAAGTACATCTATCTAACCTCCTACCTACACACCTACACTTTATATGGTCATAAACCACCAATGCAATATCTAAATTATACCCTGAAAACTCCAGGTTCGAAATGGGTTGTATGAAAATTCACCTCATGTGGTTTATTCATTTCTGCAAGAATAGAAGGCTCTGATTCCTTTTGGATGGAACTCATTTAAACAAAGCCCAACAGCAAACACCCATAAATTAAAGCATTATTGGTATTTATGCAAAGAGATATACGTAAACTGAGTGAATTCTGTGGAAAAGGCTTAAAAAAAGGAAAGAGGTAGAATCTTGCATATAAAACACTAACTGCATTTACAAAGTTATTCAGTACTTTGTGAATTAATACTTTGAAATACATACTACAAGGGATGAAAAAATTGTATCCTGTCTGGAAACCTGTTTATTCACATGCATTTAAGATTCTTCCCCTACTGCCTCCCACATCCACTGAAGTCATACTGCCTTAATAAACTAAGAAAATATGGGAACAGAATGAATTTAAGTATTTCACTATATCTATCCAAAGGTGGTAATTTATAACAGATAGACATCTATCCAGAGTATATTCACTTTACTTCAACATAAGCTGTATTTGAAGCAATTGTCTGCTTCAGGAACTTTATGACCAAGCTACTATGACTACATTTACAGAATTAAAATATATATACCAGAATTACTCATTCTTTACTTTTGATATGCAAGTCATTGATTAAAGACCAATCGGAATTCTCCAACAGGATTTCTATAATAGCAACATTAACACGGAATTGGTATGCTATATTAATGTAAATCACTTTGTGAAACTGTTACACTCTGCAGTGTAGTGCTGGGTAAATTCATGTACAGAAACTGAAAAAAATACACATTAAACGTCAATGGCAAGATTAGAAGCCATGGCCGCTGGGCCAGCACAGACCACTGAGGTATTCAGCATCTTCACCCGTTGCAGACAGCAGAGAACCAGATAAAACATCTTCAGAACAACATGTGTTTAAAAGACACTAACACCATCGAGCAGACGCAGCACAATCATTCATACGAAGGCTATTGTGGTGCAAAGTCAAGTTATGTTTTTCCACCAATAAATGTATTTCATCTAGTAAACAAAGAATACCACAGTACACATACATACACATATATATGCAGAGAAACCACAAAACATGCCTGATGACTATTCCACATTTCAAGAGTGAATAATGATTACAGACATATGGTCCTAGCTTATAGTGTGTCAAAACGCAGAGCAAAGTAACATTAACAAAATAATCATTCTTTCAAATCTAAAGACGGCAGTCCACAAACATTTTAATTTAGCAGTAATTTTGCTCCCCTCCTTGTGTTGGCAGTGGCATTCTTGCAACTGCACAGGCAGATAGATCAGGAAATTAATCTGGCTGCAAAGTAATTTCCCTCCCTCCCATACCGACCCCACCCCCACACAAAAAGAATAAAAAGAGAGAATGCTTTCAGCAGGATCATTTGCTTGATCTGATTCACAACATGACATCCTAAAACCCAGTGCCAGCACAAGGCAGACAGAACAAATGCATAGTTAGGGTAAGGCTGGAAGGCAGGACAGCATTTGTCCTGGCAGCCTGTGTATGTGTCTGATTTAAAGTGAACGAAGAAACACACCTACAATTGACAGTGCTCAGGCTGAGGACATTTTACAGATGCTTAAAAAAATATCCAAGGTTCATTATCCCCTTTGTCTTTTCAAGCTTTCCAACTATCACCTTTGGAAATCCAAACTACCTCTGGCTCGGATAACCACATATAAAACGTATCACTGTAACAACTAACAACATTACCACGTCCTCCATGCCAGGCAGCAGCAGCACATCAGGCTATTACTTTAGAACTGGAATGGCCAAACTGTGCAGCTCTGTTGTAGCCTGTAGGCATACATGTAGTAAGGAAAATTAACTTCAGTAACATCCACAGAACACGCTCACAGAGTCCACTAATTTGCTTGGTGGGATAATTCCCTGAAGTATAGAGACCACCAGAAAGCCGCTGAGGAAGAACGTCTGAGGCCAGTGTCCCAAAACATTCAGAAAAAAGGTGATCAAGGGGGCACCGTCCTCTGTTGACTACAGAAAAGCATCAGCATTAAGAGACAAGGCAGTTAAATTGTGTGGCAGGTGACATTCCACCACTAGCCACACCTGGGTCACCCTCCACATCACCATGTCACCAGTACGCCTGGGAGCACGGGTGGGTGCACCAGGCTTTGGGAGCCAGAGACAGGTTCTCAGCTACTGCCTCCACGCCTACTTAATCCACCTTCACATCTTTAACATCTTTCCCTCAGCAGCGTGAAAGATCTGCTAAAACCAAAAGCAGCAAGTGACACTGTGACACAACTAGTTCTTCAGATGCAAAACACCGCACCGTGGTGTGGAAGTCATGGTCACACAGGTCCTGCTGAACCTCACAGGCAAGGCATACACTCTCATATTAAAACAGCAGCTCACATCTATCAGCCAAGACTAGAAGTAGTGATCCTGGTTACTTTGTTCAGTTCCTACCTGCTAGAAAACACAGAAACACTTCAGACCAAAGACCCAAACAACCCCCTTCAGGTAAATCCAAGGCCACAAGGCTACAGGATCAGACTTACTTCTGGTGCTGTGACTGCTGCATTTTCGGTTGTGTTGTAGCTCATCTTCAGGCGGGTGCATAGAGGCCAGTTTTTCGGGGGACACCCTCTCCCAGGCAAGGGCAGCAGGCTCTGTCCCCTCAGGGTGCTGAGAGCCCCAAAGCCATGCTTTCTCTGTCACCAGGTTATTACAGAAAAGCCACAAAGTACTATTAAGGCAGAAACGTTTTGTTGAGGGTTTTGCTAGTGTTAAGGAAACAAGATAGGCTCAGATATCTCGCATCAGAAGAGGGCTGTATGCGCCAGATTATTAGTGGGCAGATACAACCCTGAGTCAGAGCCTTATGCCAGCCCTAAAAGGCAGGAGCTCCGACATCACCGTGGATCTTGCATTTGCTAGTGGCTAAATCTAGTGATTAGTCAGCACCGAGAGCTGCTGAATCACTCTTCAAAGGCACCTATCTCCCTGCTTACATCAGCTAGGCAGCCACTGCACTTCACTTAAATAGTCTGGGCTGCCCATCTACCGCCAGTATCCTTTTACTAAGCTTGCACAATGCCTAACCCATGGTACGTAAGTCTGATCCCTGACCTGCCACAATATTCTTACTAATAAAATAATAATATCGACATGCACAATAAAAGGATGCATATTATTTTGTATTAGTTGTTCATATAATCTTTCTGATAAAATAATTTGAAATGTAACGCAATATTTATCTTGTCTTAACAATCATTAATATATTCCAACATATTTTAAAGTTCTTTTCAATTCAGTTTCTATCTCTCATTATTAATTGTTTGCGTATTAATTATTTTGGATTAAATGAATGTAGGCATTGATAGTCATAGAAGACAAATGACATACTAAGCAGATGAGACAATTAGCATGAATTACTTCAATAACCCAGAACTCCCCAAAATCTCTGTATCATTAAAACTGCCTTTGATTTAAAAAGAAAAAAAAGAACCCAAAAGATTAATATATTTTATTACTGTGATTCTTTAACATTTTTACTGACCGTGACAGGCTTCACCTGGCTAAATCTGAATTCTGTCAACTCTCATCGTAACAAAACCCACTCTTAGAGATAAGGTGCTCTCCACAGGGGCCAAACAAAAGCAAATCAATATTTTCTAGCTAAAGGACAATCTTTGAGTCAAGATCTGTGTGAAGAAAATCTTTAGCCAATTCTTAGAGGAAACTAACTACTTAGAAATACATAATAAGCAATTAAACTTATTGCTTCAGAATTTAACAGGAGTTTTAAAAACAGTGGCAGTTATTTTCTCACGCTAGTGGATGAAATTAAGTGTCAGCAGCACTTAAAAATGATGCATGCAACAGAAATATTTGTGAAATAAACCAGAACAACTGATAAAGTAAAACTTCTGCTCCTCAGTGATAAAACCGAACAAAAGGCATGTTGGTGTACAGTAGCTTTGTCCATGACAAAGACTTGGTATTGTTCTAATATCCACTTTGATAGAAAATGGCTGTTAAGCCGCGTGTAAAGAATATATTTGAAAATTTTCTTTTTTTGTTTCCTTTTTATATCTGAAATCAATTAAACAATAATTAAGAATTGATTTTGGAATGCTTAATTCTGCATGTTTGTGCAATTTTTTTAAGTTGGGTTTGGGGTTATTTTCCTTCTGTGGAGACTTAAATATCATTGAACAAAATCCTCGGGACTTTTCTTACCAAACAGTGGTATTTACTACAGAGAGGCAAATCCTACTCTCCTTATTTAGAGGAGCGCTCCTATCAAAGTCAACGCCATTGCGGCATCCTTTAAAAGCAACAGAGCTTACACTGTATCACCCACTGGAGTCAACAGGAGTGCCAGGAGGATGATGAACAGAGCTATGTTTCAGAAGTACTTTAACACCTAAACAGACAAATTAGAAACACTTAGGGGAGGTGTGTATAAGTAAGGTTAATACAATTCCACGGAATGTCGCAGTTCAGTTCAGATCTCCAATCTGTCCACTCAGAGTGTGGCAAAAAGTCAATATATGTATTTCAAGAACTATCAGTAACTTCCCCACTAAATCCTGGTTGTAGTACGAAGATGGGAGTCTTCCGAAAGATGCAGGTTATATCAAACAATCAGAAACACCTAATCTCTCTGTACTTGAAGGCTGGGAGAAGGACCTCATCTGACCACGAGAGGGAGAATTGAATCACACACATTGTTTATTCACATATATTTCCATCTCAAACCAAGCTCACAAGGAGTGCATTTCATAAATTCAGTATACTCAGGTGACCCACCCCACAGCACTGAGATCCCTGCCTACACACACTTAAGGGAGGGGGGGAACAAAACCAAATCCCAGAACCTCTCCTTTATCGAGGGACAAAGCAGTCAGGAATGGTGGGGTCAGCAGGGACACACCATCTGAAGACAAGCAGTGTCTGAGTTTTTCATAAGGATCTTAGGAAAGACTCAGGAAAGCTGTAACTGAGATTTTTGCAGATTCAGACATGCTTTGTGTGTTTCACCTCAAAATAAGATACTGGTGTACACTCTTGGTGCTACCTATTTCTGTAGTCCCACTTCACACGTACCCCAGCTGCTCCGAAGTCTGTACAGGCAGCTGGCTAATTTTCACATAGGTTTTAGACGCTGGGTTTAGCTCCTAACACTCCTGCTAGTTTGGATTTTGCCTACTAAAAAGTCTGTTACTCCTCATATGGAAGATGGCAACAATTACGACCAGAGCCTCCCAAAAATTTAGAAGGTCCCAATGACAGAGTATTTTCCATGAAGAATGCAGGACACAAACCTGATCTTTTCCTCAAGTCTGCAGACCCAGAGTTTGCTGATAACCCCTTTCAGGCCCACTTTAAAGTTCATCCATTTTTTGGCCACTGGGGAAGTCACAGACTGAGGGATGTATGAGGCTGTCGTGAGAGGTTTATGTTTATTACATTTATTGCTGCTGATAGCAATAACTAAGAGCAGTCCCTGCTGTACAGGACTTTGCAGATCTGCAATAAGTTCTTATGTTCTGGTTGTGTTTCAGCACTTGGAGAAGTGCAGAGTAATGGAAGTAAATAAATAAATTACAACGTGTGGGTTTTTTCACCCAGCTTCAAAACACAGTCCTATTCTTCATTTTTCAGGATCAACCATTACTCATGCTCACTCCTGAGGATTGGCTTTATTTACAAAAGAACTCATAACCGTATGACATAAAGTCTATCTCAAAGCCTCCCTATGTTATTTGTGACTGGAATCATCACAGATCACTTATGAGAAATTTGAGGCAGTATTAAGTATAGAGCATACTTTGGTTGTTGGCCAGGATGTCTGGACCTTTTACTGTACTCAAATATATTACGCTAATCTCCAGCCAGTGGAAAGAGAGGGGAAGAAACCTCTGTTCAAGCAAAGACCAACACAGCAGATGTGACTGGGTCCCAAACCTTACTTGTCAGCAGACAGATCTGGAAACCTCATCCCAAACCAACAGCAGTTTCTTAATCTACTGATGTGTAATGAACAGCTACTGATCTCATCATCAAAACAACAATACATGATTTACATTCTGCTGCTTCTGAGGCACGCAGTTATTTTTCTCCCTTGGATTTTGAATTCCTTTTTCTTTTCAAAATATGGCTAAAATCTAATCCTACATACAGAAAGTCCTTACAAAAGCCAGCTTGTATCTGACACGCAACAGCAATATGGGAACACCTGAGCCACATTTACTATGCCATTGCAGCTGCAGCAAAATTAATGAGCTGACCTATCTGACAAGGGAGTCAAAACAAACTTTTCCTGCACAATAGCGAAAGCTTTGTTCAGAACTAGGTCTATTTAGATTATTTCATATTACAAAAGCATATATACTTAAGCATATGAGAGGGCATTTTGAAATCCAAGACAGAGAAAACCAATTGCTGTTAAATTACTATGCCATGGCTGTACTGAACCTAGGAAAACCACAGTTCTCCAGCCCATTTTCCAAGTGTGTGGAAAAAAACAGCTGCAACTACATCATCCTGTGTGATGCTGCAAAGAAGCATCTTAAGAACATACAAGTATACTGTACACACATGATAATATAGATGCCATACATCATGCATATATGTATACATAATGCTTATACATATCTCCTGTATTATCATACAGCATATAAACAATACCAGCACCTATACAGGGGTGTATGCACATATATGCACAGCTATATACAAGTCCTCTAAAGCCAGAGAACTCAGCCTAGCACACACTCGGGATTTGTTTATGGACAGTGTTTCCGAGAGAAAAGTGCAGAATGCACTCGACAGTGGAAGAGCCAGTATGTCCCCAAGCTACCGGGCAGGGCAGGGCAGCGGGGCTGGCACATGTCTGCCCTGTCCCTGCAGCAGGGCGTGCAGGACAGGGCTGGAAGGCACAACAACCGCTCCACTTCCCTGATCAAAGGGTTTGTTTATAGGCAAGAGGGGAAAGGTCCTACCCTGAAAGACTGCCCACACTGACACAGCAGAATCGTTTTATTTAGATGGGTATCTTTCGGAAGCTCAAAAATCTGCAAAGAAGTTTTAGTGAGTTTGGCAAGTCCTGCTGAAAGCAGAAGTTCTCAATGGACCAGTAAAGCCGGCCAGTGATAGTAGAAAACACTGATGCCAGCACTTCTGATAAGCAGGTTAACCCGTAATGCTTCAACTGCTATCCTTGGTGTCACTAACTGCTTCATCCTGAGTGTAATTGACTCCAGGGGAAAACAAAAGAGGGGATTTTGCTTTGTTTTGACAAATACACTGCAAGGCACCACACTAAGGTGCCAAAGGCTACTTTGTATTTACAATGCTGATGATACGCACAACTCAGAAGTTTCCTGACCTCAAGTACAAACACAACATGAAAGGTGATATATCAAACTGACACTATCACAGCTAGGAGAAAAAAAAAAAGAAAAGAAAAACACCTCAGATTTATACCAGGCTTGCCTGCCTAGCATAAATACTAACATCAAGCTATGCAGACTTTGTTACATCGCTGCTTAAAAGTTCTGTGATACAGCACAAGGCCAAAACAGTCCAGAACCAAATAGAAAGTGTTTCCAAACATAAAATTATAGGAAGAGGAATAAATCTGATTACCCTGGAAAGGAACTAAGTTCAGAGAAGCAACAGCACATTCATGCCTCCATTTCTATCCCTTTACCTTCATGCCTCATCTCACCTTCAACCTGCAGGCTGTGGGCACCCCTCTATTCATTGTTCCTACACCTTTTTTCTTCCACCATAGACTTGTGCATGTGTGAGCCCTATCCCTGGAACAGTATCAAAGGATTTCAAGCAAATCCTTAAAACATGCACCTTCCAGAAAACGTCTGCACCCCAGGCCTCTTAATTGAGGCATTAATAAAACCACTCTTACAAAGTCCAAAATGAAACAGTCTTTTTTCCCCCCCAAAAAAAGTTCCTGTTAGTTACCTGGAATCAAATAGAGTGTTGCCATACTCGGGTTTGAGGTCACCCCCTCTGTACTTTTGGGGTATTTTAATTGTTAATATAGAGCGCTCATCCATTCTGTCACAGCTGTATCTCCATCAGTTCCAACAGCACAGGCCAAAAGCTGCTCACTGTACTCCAGGATGCTCCAGTACAACTGAGGTGAAAAGGAATATTTTCATAAGAAAGTAGAGATTGATAAAAATAGCACTCCATAGTATCTAAACAAAAGGAACAAAGAAAATTTTGCAGCTGTAATTGTACCTAATGTCTGAATGACCCATTAGAAGAGAAACACTGCAGTCAGTCACTTCACAAAAGACAAAATAAAAACATTGATCATAAGCGAGTACACAGTAAAAGCAAACATTTATAAAAAAAAAGTTTTGTAGTGCTTTCTATATCCTTTCACACAGAATAGAGTAATCCTGAATATTTTGAAAATATTAATGTTGATAATGTAGAGGTAGTATTGGATTTCCTCCAAAGAACATACACTTGAATAACAGAATTTATAATATGAGCTCTGTATCGTAATTTAATTTAACCATGAAACCAATTTCTGCCTTCAACATTTTATGTTTTACGGTATGAAACAGAACATTATTTGCTGTAATGTAGTTTATTTAACCTTAACCTGATGTGGTGCAACAGTGAATACAGATACACTCAAAATGTTAATAATATGACACGCCGAGCTGATTAAAATTTCAATTGTGTTTCCTCCATCTCCTTTGGAAAGTTAATGAATTAATGAATCTTTAAAGGACAGTCAGGGAGGCCTTAAAAAGAAGATGCCTTTTTGAGTAAGGAGAGAAAGTGGCAGATTACAACTTAATGGCTTCAGAATAATGGTAATTTCCCTATTTTCTTCACTTGCCTTAGCTCAGCTAATGGCTTCATTAGTGTCCACACTCTCAAACGAATAATAGAGGACCATGTCACATCCATCTTAGTCACATCACAATAAAACCGTTAAATACAATTCAGCTACCTGCCTTCCGCCAGTCTGCGCTACGAGGCAGAATTAGCAGCACAATCAATACAGAATCCTGTTATTAGATTCTTTTTCTTTTAAAAAAAAGAAGTGTATCATCAGGTATAATCATGCATTGCTATTTAACTGTAGTGCAAATTTTATGCTGATTAGATAACTAGAATTACTCACAAAGGACATAAAATGAAGGGAAAAGAATTTTCCTTACTTTACACCTATTGATCCAAAAAACCAAAAATTCTAGCTCTTTATTTGATAAAATTGATGGATTACCTCAAAGTAAGCACAGACATGTCAAATTCTTCCTGACATCCCCTATACCAAATCATTCCACAAACCAGGCTAATTAAGCAGCTAAAAACCTCCTTGGCTATAGCTACTTTTATCTTGGGAGAAGAGATTCCATTCAACCAATTAAAATTTTTGGAACAAATTCAGGGTAACCAAATACAGCTCCATCAAAAGGTATGGAGACTGATGTAACAAGTTCACAAACTGATCTTAGAGCTGTAAAAACAAATGGGAATTATGACTTTTTAAATACTTTAAAGGCTTTTAATTTCCAAAGGAGTTGAATTTCAATTATTTTGTGATCATTAGTTTTAAACTGGCTTTAAGCAGCATTGTTCTTTTTTTACTCATTATACGCTTTGGCTACTTTATGCAACATGAAATCTCTGTTCAAGCATATTTTTCTCATTATATACATATTTTGTACAACAAACAATATGCAGGCTTTTTAACAATAGCGGTTGAAACATGCACACTTGGCAAAATGTAATGCACAAGTATTATTATCCTCTACTTTTTATCTGTGGAAACCAAAGGAGCAAGCTCCAACTTCTACCTAGCTGAACTGCAGCTGGCAGCAACACACAAGTAATAGGGGGAGGAAAATGGCCCATTTAATATATAAGGAAAATCTCAATTGCTTCAGGCAAAATTCTGTTCTCAGATCCATACCACAGATCCCGACTCCAGTGCTCTGCCCCTTCTTGACCTGACTATCTAACGCTACCAGAAGCTGCTACGGACATGTAGAGACAGAGGTTTATTGGATCATACCAATCTAAGGCAGGATTTTGCACAAAAGGATTCCTGGACTGATTCCCCGGTTCTCTACATAACCCTGCCATAACCACATCCAACTGACGTCCAGGAAGAAACTACATGCTAAATCTCAGAATACACGATGTGCCGGGCATCTGCACTTGTCAGCTGAATAAATTTTTCTGACAACATAAATCTGATCCCACTGAGAAACCTTTTTTAAAATACATTATTGACTAAAAATATTTATATGCAGCACTTCTGCTGTTAGCAAAGGTAATATATTAACTGCTTTGCCATTACCACAAGTAACTTTAGCCTAAGAGAAAATATTTTTCTATGTGTGCTATATATCCATTTTGAATTAAAACACAATGCCGATATTATACTAAATCACAGCTGAAATCTCAGTTTTAAACAGATCTTGAGTGACACCTGCATTCTAATTTTTATGAGCAGTTCATCAATGATGAGACCTTAATGAGAAGTAGTGCTTTCAAAATATGTAGCCGCAGGTAAACATGAAATATCCTCTTTTCATGTTATGACTGTCTATCATTTTAGTTCTTAGTTGTTATTTTGCAGAGGATTAAGTGAATTCCAACAGACAAATGGAAGGGGCACAGAAGATCACCTACTTCTTGTCCACCTTAGGATACTAAAACCTTACATATAAAAATAAACTCATACGTCAACCACAAACCAAAACCTCTCAGAGTCAGGCTACCATTGTATATCTCAGAAGACTAGTTCATAGCTCACTCTGGAAGGATGTACTCCCAATGTCCGGCTACGTTGTCTTGGCCTAAGCAAATTCTCATCAGAATGAAGGAGGAAAGCTCCACAAATACATTTGCCTGTTAGACCTCATAATTTACTTAACAACATCATGGTAGACCCCAACTTTCTATTACACATGTGCCCGTTAGGGCCCTAATTAATTCTATGACTGGGCACAGAGAGCTTCATCTACAACCAGGGCAAAACCAATGGGTCATAACTCAAGATGCTGTTATAGCATCAGCATTATAGCATTACCAAGAACAGGCGAATCCAGATGTTACATTTATTATTTGACATCAAATGGTCACAGTATTGCCTATGCTTTTTTTTTAAAAAAAAAAAAACACCAAACTTTCAACACATCATTGAAACAACATTTAAAAAAATGCAAATGTAATTTTAACATTTACTTTTATAGGCATCCTTATGAGTTCAAAGTAAACTTTTTTCTGCTCACTGCCCCTTTAAGATTTCTCCATCACCCTCTCTTTCACTTAATTGCCTGCAGGAAGAGTATCTTACTGCAAGGTAAAAGATGCAAGAGGGAGATTACTATTTGTAGGCAAGTTAGGCAAGAAAGATGCATTTACAGCTTTCCTACTTAAACTACCACACAAACCAGTTTTACACAGAGTACCGGTCCCCTCAGAGTAAGCTTGCTTAGCATGCAAGTACACTGTCTGCCTAAACTCTGCTTTTCTGATTAAAGTTTTGTATTTAATTAAAATTGTCTTTAATTAAAATGCAAATATTCCAGGACTTTAACAATAAATTGTTTACACTAGACTGAGAAACAGCCCTCAAAGGCTTTGGAAAAAAAATAGTTTCAATTGCAAGCTGTATATTCAAACTTCACTGCTCAGTGAAAATGGGTAAAGATCCTTTTTTCTCCTATTGGCCTAATCTTTTTTAAACAAATGGGAAGATATCCCAATTTGTATCTAGAATTCACATAGAAAACAATTCCCAAAGTTATTGGCTGTTGAGCAAGTAATTAGGCCAGTTCAAAACATCTTTTGTTTTTGAGACAATTCCTTTAGCCAATTTTGCTAGGAAATGATACTGACACCACAAAAGAATTGCCAGTTAAATGAATGATACGCGTAGCCCCTTCACTGAGTGATAAACACGGGTACGCGCCTGTGTGCACGCAAGGATCCATCTGCATTATCCCTTCGCCAGAGACATCCTGCTAGAGGTTCAAAAATAGCCATTCTGTTTACAAAAGAGCACAGTTTAGATACAGCAGATATATAGCCTGCTCATTTCTTTCTTTAAACACACACGGAAAGACTCTACACCCTGGGTTTTGATTTACTGCAAGGCAGCCTATATGCTCTGCAGCATCAACAATACTTTTCTGTATGAAGTGCTGTGACTCAAAGGTGAATTATGCTTATGACCAATTCATAACCATCCTCCATTGGGAATAAAATTGAGCCCTTGTAGTTAACCTGACTTAATCTCCCAAAAATACAACTTTAAGAACTTTAATTTTCTTTCCAAGGAAACTTCAAATTGGGCTCCGAGTACTCTGGTGTAATAACAAAAGCTACAATTATGCATGGTTTGGAAAGAAATCCACCAACTTCCAAACCTTCCACCGAAAAAAAAAAATAAAAAAAAAAGGTAAACAGTGCTTGGAAGGTTTTTCTGGTTTATTACCAAAATACTGCAGTATGCTTATCACCATACCCCTGTTCAAACACTGAAGAGCAGTGATGCAAGTTAAATGAAAAAATGGAAATAACATTTAAAGTTTGAAAAATCCATTTACAGAAGCCAGTGGAACAAATCATACACAGGAACTTTCTAACTGGAAGTTCTAGCTAGAATAATGGTATGAATATGACCCCGATGGAAGTTCCATAAAGTATCCTCATTCTCACAGAGAAATTCTTACAAAGACTCACTTGCTATAAATTTGAATTTTCTAAATTCATTGCAGATCTGAGAAACCAAAATGAAATAAATTACCACAGTTTGACACCATCTCCTTCATCACAGTAATTCCAGATTTCAGTATAAAAGCCATTACTTAACTTGCACGCCATAATTTACACACTCTTTTACACAATAATTTTCGATCCAAGAAAAGATTCATTTTCCTTTTATAATTATCTTGTGTCAAAGTCTTTAACCTTTTCATCTGAAAAGCGAGAGCTGGATTCCTTCTGGAAACATATGCCCTGAGCTCAGCTCTGCTGTGCCACGAGAAGATGCTGGATGCCCCCAGAGGGCAGGAGGGGAGAGCAGCCAGTGGCACGGGGCTGCGGAGCACGGCAACGCTGAAGACCGAGGTACAAACACAACTACTGAAAACTGCCCCACTTCTGTACAATTCAGCAATAATTTCAGCATCCTAAACCTGAGGAAAGACAAACAAATTACTTATTTTTAACAGAGCGCACTATCACTGCAGTGTTCCCACAGACATCCCCCTGCAGCAAAATGGCCCAAGTGCTGCTGGTTCGAGCCATGTACATCAGCGAGTTAGGCTCACTGACCTTCTGGATTTCTCCGTTGAAGAATATATTATTAAATAAACCTTAACGGAGTGCACCAGTATCACCTACAACCAATTACCACCACCAGCTGCTTTCCAAACACTCCACAGCAAAACCATTTATTGTAGCGAATAAAACCTGTGTCAGTCCAACGAGAAGTTGTAAGTACAGCACGAGATCCACCTAAACCCCAGCGGTGTGCAATCGCTACTTGATTTGCATAATTTATACAAATTAATGTAGATTCAGTAATTAGCATTTTGAGAGGGAAGGCTGGTGTGAGCCCCAGCAGCAGCAGCGCCCCGCGCCCGACATGGCGGCCGTGGCGCAGGCCGGCAGCGGGCACCCGCCGGGGCATCACGCCCTTCCCCTAACGCCAACTCACGGTATTTCACTCCAGTGCTTCTCTAACATTATGATAAAAATAGAGCAAAATTCTATCATATTAAAATTTAGAGTAGATGAACCAGACCCGTACGCACTCGCCTTTTGAAAACAGCGCTTTTTAGTCTCAGCGCAGAGCCCCGGCTGGTTCCGGCGGCTGTGGTCTCGCTTTGGGGTAGGCAGCAGACAACACCCCAATAAAGGAGGTGTCAGGAAAAAAAGCCACTTGGTCTCCACCTTTGCCCCCCGTGCGGCTCCCCACTGTGGTGCTGGGGCTGAGGCCGGCCCCAAACCCCTCATCATGCCCATGGGGCCACACGCAGCCGCTGGGACCGAGGGACCCCCGCCCCGGCCCAGCGTCCCCCCTTCTCAGAGGCAGCGACAGATGTCTCTGCCCTCACTGCTCCCGGGGCGGGAGCACCCGGCCTTTAAGTGGCACTTAAGGTGAGAAACAACTGAAAGTAGGAGCAAAAGGGCCTTGGACCATTTAATACATCACAGGGGCTCACTCCTGTCTCACCAGTGGAAAGCTGTTATGGCCCTCAACGGGAGCATGACCGAGCTCGTACCAGCCCCAACGCCCTGGAACGGCCCTCCTCAGGTCTGCCCCAACAAGCGATGTCTCTGCTGCTGAGGGAGGAGGATGGTTCAGTCAGGCAGTAACGCTGCTCTGAGCCTCGGAGCAGGGGCTGCGATCCACGGCGAGGGACAGCAGCACCCCTGACACGGCCACACGCTGATCCGGCTTTGCCCGCGCTTCGGGTTGCCTTCATTTTATGGGAACACACGCCAGCGCATCAAGGGCGAGAGAGGTGATTTTATACGACTACAGGTCTGTGTGGAATTCCTTCCACTCAAGTTGTCCAGAAAAATGAAAAAACAAAACAAAACAACTATTTTATGTGATACAACTACATTCCCAATTCCTAAGAAAGTGCCACTCAGTTACGGGGTCAGCAATTAGCTCTTACTTCAGGCACCTTTCCTGCCTGAGGAACAGACCACTCGTTTTTATCCTGTTTCCAATTTACTCGCTGGCAGAGGTGCAGGAGAAGTCTCCAGCAATGAAGTTGCAAACCCACCTCGGTATAAATTTCCTTTTTGAGAAGTTTCAATCTTGTTTTATCAGAGACCGGTGGCTGTGCTGAGGAAAGCCTATAATGATTTTCTCTTTTTCAGGCTTATTCTAGAATTGCATCTATTTTGGGGTTTTGTTTAGATCTGTCGCAGCTTTCATACCGTTGATCATGTTGTTTTTCTAACCCGCCCTGAACATCTGTTGGCTCTTTTGGAGGCTGCATAATCCTGTTTTTTTTCTCTTATGTATTCCACTGCTATCAGCTGGCTGTTATTCTTGTTTTTATTTTTCAGCGTACATTTTATTTCTTTTAATTTGAAAAAAAACCCACAATTTTTAAAAGCACAGATTCGTTCTGGCCTCATCTTATCCTGCACAACAAATTCATACCTGCCACTGTTTTTGTTTTGTTCTGCTGGTTTGTTGGGTCTCTTGTGTTGGGTTTTGGTTTTGTTTTTTTTTTAAAGACTGCATCAACGAAAAAAATCAGCTCGCAGCAGACCTAAAGGTGGAGTGAGAAGACGATGAAGGATCTTGTTTTCTTAATGATAAAAATCAGTACTTATAAAAGATGCCAGGCTGGCAGCCCTGCAGAGAACAGCGCATACACCGTTTAACCACAAACCAGACACACACACTCTCAGCAGGACCACTGCAAGCCCTGAAAGGGGAAATAACAGCCAAACCTTGCCCCCCCTCGCCGGGGCTGCCAGCAAGGGCAATAATTAGTGCCAAGCACGGGGGTGGTTTCTGTGACGTTGACACTGGGATCCGTTCGGAGACTACAATTATTCTGCGTGGCCTAACGAACAGCTATCAGATGGTAACGGCTTTTGGTCACTACCAGGCTGGATGGCATTCAAACCGAAGAGAGACACGCATCTCCTCAGCCAGCAAGTCTCCTCACCCAGTGATTATAAAACAAATAAGATTTTGAGGTTGACAAGAGTCCCTTTTAGCGGCATTTGGATTATAAAATTACTCTGACTCACTGCAGCGTATTGCTCCCTCTTAATTAACAGAGCTGAACTTTGTACATGTCTAGACTTCCTCCTGCAGAATGGCAGATTTTGGCCTTCATGAATATCATTTGAAGTCATATTATTTACAGAGCCTCTTATTCATTTCAGTCATTTGTTTCAAACATATTTTCCACAGAAAGAAAAAAATGCACCAACTGCTGGGCCATTTAATCCAAACTTAACAGTTTAGATGTTTTATTCAGCATTTTAAAAAGGATTGTCTTAGGGAATTTTATGTGCTGCATTTCTAATGTTAACTTTACAGATTGTAAAGTGCCTTGGGATGCACTAGCATGAAAGGCATTAAGGTATTGCAGGATTTAACCAAATGTGTATTGCACTAAAAAGAACCTTTTATGAAAGCACATACAGATAAAAAACACAGTAATGTTAGTGTTTATTAAGAGATGCTCAGATTTATTTCTTAAAGCAAAACAATTTTCCTCCTCCACTGGCAAGAACGATCCTTTTCTAAATTAAAAAATTTTCCACCAGTACTGGCATAAAATTGCTGAAATTTTATACTTTATGGGAAAATATATTTTCCCATATAAAAGTTCGGTCTTCAAGAAACAAAATTGGAATTCGCATAAAAAGCTTTTTTTTTTTTTCTGTTTTTAAAGTAGATAAGCTCGAGGATTTCTGGTTCGTGGGTGGGGAGGGTTTCCCCCTACTAGTTAGTAGTCTGAACAAATTAATTAACTATATTAATTAGCTTGGCTAATTGGTTACAGGATTTTATGGGTACAAAAAAGGATGAATTACACATTTTGATCCATGCTTCCTATTACTATCAAAAAGTTGCATTTCAAATACAAGAAAAAGCTTGTACAGCTAAATCCCTTGACACGCCTGGAAATCACAGAGAAGAATTGTACACCAATCACTTACGAGAGGGGATTTAATGTCAGTGGGTGAAGTTCACCACAGCGAGGAGGAACAGCATTAACACAGACAGAGCAGCCTTATCAAGGAGAGGTGGGGTACAATATCAAGCTTTATCTCCACCCTTTAAATGGGAGGGTGGATTTGATCTTCACCATCTCCCTCCCAGTATTCCACCTTTGTAACACCCAAGTACTCAAGCTCTGTGGTCTCAATCCAGAGACTACTACAGTCTATTAAAAAAATATCAGTTGATTTTAAAAGGCTACAGATAAAGCCCAAAGAAAGTGTCATGGATTTCAACTCGTAGAACTAAACACAAGATCAAAGATTAAGTGCAGAATATATATATTATTCCAAAAAAAAAAAAAAAAAGTAACACTGCTGGAACTCCTATCACTGTGACATCAGAAAAGAAGCAACAAACAACCACTTTATAATGCCAGATCCACCTTTTCATTAAAATTACATTAAAAATAAAACATGGTGAAGAAAGTTAAAAAGCAGCATATGACTCCTACCAAGGAGGGAAGGATTAGTTGTCCTTTGCATTCTGAATATGAAAGTTAATACGACAGTCACAATACATACTCAGAGCTTCAGATCTTTTTTGAATGATAGGAACATTTTCTCAAAGGCTTTCAGTTACAAAATAGCCCTCAAATTTGTTTCTCTAGAGCATCTGTAATCCAAAAACATTTCTTATAAATACAGCTGAAAGCATTCATTACGTTTATAAGTGAAAACTTTCAGATGACTGGCCTGAAATCCAATAATATTCTCCTGTTTAAAGAAAAACAGTGGAGCTATGTCTTCCAATTATAGTGGGTCATAAAACTGAATTAAAGGAAGAAGATACTTTTTTAGCTAATGCTGCTTTTTAACTGCCTCTCTCTCATTCCTTCCAAGTACTATGGCATTTTCAGTTACACATTTGTTACATTTTGTTTTCGCACAACTGTCTTTTCAACCCAAGTTCAAAGCAAAAATCAACCCATACAACTTAATTTACATTTTCACTGTAGACACCACATCCCTTTCTCAGTCCATTCCTCAGAGATGTATTTCCTTGTGAAGAAAATCCAGACAACATAGGTTAGCAGAGTAACATTCACCATGTCACACAGACCACATTCCAGTGCCTGTAAAAGGGAAATACTACCGCCTACAGATGTTACACCTGGATTCAGCCATATTTCTCAGGTTCTTTGCGCATGCATTATTGAAAAGACGACCA
The DNA here is from genome assembly GCA_008711295.1 of Anarhynchus alexandrinus. Taxonomy (NCBI): domain Eukaryota; kingdom Metazoa; phylum Chordata; class Aves; order Charadriiformes; family Charadriidae; genus Anarhynchus; species Anarhynchus alexandrinus. The sequence goes on along the minus strand of VUYV01000192.1, from coordinate 1,077,826 downwards.
GTTTTACTGAACAACGTGCTACACAGCTGCCTGGAACATGCAATTGTCCTTTCCCTGTGATGCACCTCGAACTGGGAGGCCTGCAGCTTCCAAACCTTGGTTGCTCCCATAAAATGCTCTTTAAGCACTGTTGAGATCCTGATACAGATCTGGGTCTTACCAAAGACATACTCAACCACCTTTCTACTATTTCCTATCTAACAAAGATGACCACCAAAAAAGGCTGATGGACATATTTCTCCTTTACGTCACTGGTCGCGCTGACACCCCTGTTCATCAGGCTGCCAATCGAGGCATGACTGCAGTTGGTTAGTTTTACTCTTATGTGGTGTAACGTACAGTCGTTACTACAAATACAGCCCGTTAATTAAACTCAGTGTTTTGCAAACTGTGCACCTGCATAACAACAGAACAGCAAATCTGGGGACTCCATGAAGAGCAGTCCTGACTCCCAGATCTGATTTGAGCATCACATTAAATATCATTGACTGAAACTGCAGCCACACACAGCATCTTTTACCACAACCTCTCTCTTTGTCTATGTGTTTATTTTACACTAATCACTAAAACATCACAGCACAAAGTGTTGTGTTATCTCTGTATCTATCTCAATATCTATAATTACTTTCTCTTTTGTAAAAACTAGGACAGGGAGTTGTAGCCCTCAAAGATTACAGATACCCATCTTCCTAAGCCTGACTAAGCCTAAACACACAACAATTATAAGATGGTAAACAGCAGTAATTGTACACTAAATGTCTTTTTAAAGAGCCAAATGTGCACTTAAAGTTTAACTCCCACTCACTGCTGCTCTAGAACAAACAGTAAATTAGTGAATGCAAAACTAAAAACTTAAAAAAAATAAAAGCCCTGTAGCATGTTCCTCAGGCAGGAAGTAATTGTAATTTTTTTTTTTTTTTTTTTTTTAACTTTGTAGACACAATGCAGGATTGCTTCAATAAAGCACTGCATGTAGTAAAAGCATATGATGATCTTGTAATCCAAAATAAAGTGTAACGTCTGGTAATTACCACGCATTGATAGACAACAGAGCATCCAGAGAAATTAGCCACCCTCACCCTGCAAATGAGTCCAGCTGCATTCTAATTTCTCAACAGCCAATTTATTACCTTATATATTTTAAAATAGGGGGTTATTTGCACCTGTATGTCTCAGTAAAATGCAGCTACTTTCATGGCCATTATAAGCAACTAAGGCTTCCTCTTTTCACGGGAACAGGTGGCATGCGCAGGGCAGAAAGCACACAGCTATTTTTATCCCACGCGCATCAAAACTAACTCCGAGGTACCACTCCAGCCCCATTCACAGCGAGATTACAGAGTCCTGAAACTCTGCATGAGCCTCACAAAGCTTTGCCTTTTGTTGGGTTGGTAGGAGATTGTTCTGGGAGTGGTTTTTGAGGGAGAGTATTATATTGCAAGAACGATACAAAGGTCAGTCCCTAGCAAGTGTGATTCAGAGTACCGTGGGCATCAAGCGCAGGAACAAGGGGGACTGAAATAGCCCCCTTCCTTCTGGAAGCACCAGACCTGAGCACCGAGGAAGAACCTCACTGAGCACAGAGGAAGAACCTCGTTCTGCCAAGGCTTCTTGACAGGCAGTGGACACCGGTTTCCAGAGCTGTCTGCCTTGCACGTCAACATGACGTTTACCGGAGGGAAAAGGTGAAAAAGAACTAAAACATTTTAAGAAGTAATAAAATGCAGCTGAGAAACGACATGCTGCAGCATGTGTTACTGTGTGACAGCTCTCCTGACAATAAAAATCAAGAGGTCATGTGCACTAATGGTAATGCCTAATTATGGAATACATAAAATCTACTATAAATATTCCACATGTCCAAAGAACATCTGTGACATTTACCATGTTTATCATGTTTGTTTCTTCCATGTCCATTTCCATGTCTACACTTACAACACTGAGCGTTTAAACCCTTCTGTAAGTCAGGAACTGCTCTCCTCCCAGGCAAAAGAAGAGCACTTTAATACCAATACTGTTTTGCTTGGACATACAAAAAATATTTGGAAGACCTCAAAGTATCTTCACAAATACCAGGCATGCCCAGAACTGCCTCTAAAGCCAAGGGTATACTACAGTATCTGTTTTCCAAATGTGTAGAAGGAGATAGAGACGATCTGCCCAAAAGCCCAACACAGGATGCCCTCTAACTGGAACTCCACATCTATAGCCATCAGATCGGTTGTTGTTGGGATTTATTATCCAACATTTACTACTGTAACAGTGCCTAGAGACTGAACAGCTAGGCCACACTGCTCTGGGCCATGCAAATACGTGACAAACGGCTACGCAGGGATTTTGTTGTAATACAAAAACTGTAAGAACTAATTGCCCTTGCATGAAGTACCAAAGGACAGGGGAGAACAGCAGAAGATATGCTGAAAATCTTAAACTCTCCTATTTTAGGAGTCAAATCTGAACATTTTAAGCTTCCCCAAAATCTAAGGGTTAAAACACAGATACTTATTTTGTTTTGAAGAATGCCCTTACTCTAACACAGCAGCTAAGCAAACCAGCACTTGTCACATCTATTAAACTATTCTCTATTTAACCAGAATTTACATTTAGTTCAGTCAATTAATATAAGCCTTATCAGGTTCATGATAATTAGCACACTTATTAACAGCAGTAACAGCAGCAGAAACGGTGTCAAAAGAAGAGCTTTGTTGTAGTTCTGTTGTTACCATCAGAGACTCCTATCTGATCTTACCTGGTGATCTACTTCTCTTGTACCGCCAAGGAGACCCACTTACTTTGCCCTTAAGCCAGACAAATTACCGTGACAAGAAGCAGACTTAGGGTAGCTTCCATTCACAGATCATTTTAAGTACTTTACGGGTCATGTGCTGATAAACTACTTGCTTTACCAATTTCTTTTGGCTTATCCAGGGCTAAACTGTTTTAGTTGGAGGGGAAGGTTGTTTTTTGTTTTTTCTTTTATTTTTTTTTTATTCCTCCCTTGCTGTTTTATTTTAACCATGCATGTGTTGTAAGGTTTGTGCCATTATAGTTAAGGACTGTTGGACCAAAAACCAATTTTAATCAAAAAGCACAAAAATTTCACTTTTGCTTTCCTTTGCTTCATAGATACCGTTAAAGCACACATTAACACATGCAGACTTCTTAAAGGAAGTATCGCTCAGAGCAATCAATGAGGCCACTTTTTTGTAATTGTTTTTAAGATAGTCTTTTAATGGCATTAAGTGGCAGGTACAATTTAGACCCTTCACACAGAAGATGCACTCTCAACTGTCAGCCCAGAACTTTAAGTATCTTGACAAGAATTGTCAAATTCCAGATCATTGTTTATACACACACACTTTTTTTTTTACTTTCTCTGGAGCTGCAGGGTCATAAGGGTATAATTTACAATGCAGAGTAGTGTTTTAAGAAAATAGTAACTCAAAGCATAATTGCTGATTTTTTTCCCCAACTTGAACTAAGCATTTTCCTTTTCTCTTAAACTCAGAACCATTAAGCCACGTCATTAGTCCAAATTATTTTGAGAATAAGGCTAAAAGTTAACATTCTTTGATGAAATTAGCCACTGCTTTAGCAATAAAGGGAGTATTCTGCTATCCTTCACTTACCACTGTTCTTAACTATTCAGCATTAGGTAAGACCTGGAAAAAATGAAATCCATAAATTGTACCATGTGGCATATTATACAGGCAGGCAGGTGACTCCATAAAAGGTGAGACAGTGCTGTAAACTAAAAGTAAAATCAGAACTTGAATCTTAATTTTAGATTCCTAGGTTTTTCTATGTTCAATACAGACAGCTAACGTTAGTTTAGCATTATCTGGTTTTGTAATAGTAACTACAGAGGAAGGGACAAGTCGATGCAAACTGAGTTGAACTGTAGTAAAGGTGTTTCCAGGCTACATTTTTAAGAACATACTTGAAAGACCGACAGAACAATGCAGAGCTCTGATATTTTCACGAATTCAAAACAATGAGATACTTAAGACTCTATTCACACCAAAAAAAAAAGAAAGAAAAGAACAGAACAGAGCAAAAATGGGGACTTAAATGTTTCTAAGTGGAAGAAACATACATTTTCCATTTCAAGTGTCAACTTTAACACTTTACTCCTGACACACAATGAAAAAAAGTGCTTGTATATAACCCAGCCATGCCAGCAGCGAAAAGAATCTCCGGTCTGTGCAATGATCTAAGAAAATCTGAACGGGCATATGGGAACAGCTCATTTTGCAAGACCTCCAAAACCAACCTACTGATAAACACCGGAGGGTGCCTGACTGCCTGCATACTCACATGCCTATTTGTTGTTATTCTTATTCATTACTGAGTCATTATTATTATTTAAGTGCCGACAATGCACTCGTGAACCAGAACAGATGCAAAATATCCTGTGCTAATGAGAAAATCAAAGCCCTTCTTATATTAGTAATTTCATATTATAGGATCTCTTTATTTTTGCCAATAAAGCACAACAGTAATTAATACAGCAATATTTTCGTATTGTTCACAAGTAAAGCAAGTAAAACTGCTCAGATTCTGCTTTGGCTCTCCCCCCTACCAGCACAAAATACAATAAATACTATTGAAGAATTCCTAGTAAGACAAACAGCTGCCAAATAAAATACAACAAAAATCTCCCATAAAAGGCTGTTGTCTGTTTATTCAGAGATACAGTCAGTACTCCTCACAGAAAATGAACAGTGTGGCACTGCTCTTTCATATTTAAACACTTATGCTGTGTCTTATTGCCATAACCATCTCACAGGATAATTTGTTAAACCGAGCGTCGGAAAGTTGCAATAGTCCTCTGTGTATTATGAAACTGGGGGTCCAGAATCAGCTCATGTTCTCAAATAGCAACTGGAAGCGTATGTAACCAGCACGTGGTTTCCACCCCTGAAATTATGCTACTACATAGATGAGAAAGCTGACAAAAACTTCCATATTTGAGTAGTTGCACATGCAGAAGACACCAGGTTTGGACATTCTCCAATAGCAGTGATGGACGTGTGCTCCAGCCACTTGCCGCTCCAGGCTGACCCCTCCAACAGGCCAGGTTTGCTGGGGAGGAGAGCGATTCGGGACGGTTCCCGAGACACCTGCAATGTCCACCTCCCCCAGTGCTGCTGGAGCTGTGTCTGCTTCTTATGACGACCCATTCTTACAGCAAGGTCAGAGATGTGAGAGCTCCTCCATGTGTGTGGGTAAACCTGCTGCGGACGATACTTAAATTTAGCTGAGGAAGAGGGCACTGTTCATTCAGTAACACCAAATGGAAACTACTTGCCCTCACAGCAAAACAACCCATGCATGCTCCCCGGATTTGGCCCCAAAAATTACAACATAGGGTATATCCTCACCTCAGCAAACATTACTGCCCTTTCCAGGAGCATTCTGCATCATGGGAATGTACTCACAACCAAAAACTTGTGACGAGTAAAGGGTTTCTTCCCCTCAATTTCAGTAACAAACACAATTTAAGCAAAAAATGACTCAGCTGCCACTGTACGGCTCAGTCAGCGAGTGCACCGCTGCTGCAGAGAAATGGCCAGAGCGGAGCAAAGAGCCGGGTCCCATTGTCACTGCTGCTAAAACAAAGTGGGCTGATGAACAATATGCGATTCGTAAAGTCTTGTTGGAGAAGTTTGCTGGAGTCAGAGACAGCCCCAGTCCTGCACTGGGAATCAAATGGGTATAATCCTGCACTAACACCCGGGCAACCCAAGGTCCCCTGCAAGGGCAGAGCCCAGCAGAAGCCCCATGCCCACCCAGGCGCTACAGCCGCTCCCACCGCCTTTGAAACTGAAGCTTGCAAGTGGCTCTCCTGCTCTACAGAAGAGCCTGACTACACATTTTATATCAAAATACTCCTACTGATTCAAAGTATGTGGGAAAAGGAGCCAAGATTGAAATGCCACAGCCAGTAAAACTGCAACATGTATCAACAAATGAAAACGTGAATGAAGAAGTTTCATCCTCAGCAAGTCCTCAGAAGGGAGAACAGAGATGCTCAGAATCTGCTTTTCTGACTAAAAAGGCAACTAAAAGAGCTGGATACTGCCTCTCTGCTCCACATCAGAAACCAAGAGAACCTCATGTTCTTAAGACGAGGTTTGGCCCTAAACACTTAATGGCATTAAATAGAAATGGCAAGAACCTTATCTACAAATAAGAAAACATCTATGAAACAATCACCCACTGCTCTTTAAAGGTCTAGGTGAAAACAACTGCCAGTCCTAACAGCAGCACCCTGCCAACGACACAGACATTTAAACAAAAGGAACAAAATACACAAACAATAAGCCAACATTCTGGCAAAAATGGATAAAAATGCCTAAATTTGTAATTTCGCATTAAATATTTACCTTAAAACCAACAACCCTGCACTTGAATTAGAAAAATGTTTTAAAAACCACTGGAACCATGACAGATGAATGACAGTTGGACAGTTTGACCACAACTGACAATTCACATTTAAGTTCAGAGGAATGCCCAACCTTCATGTCCTCTTAAATCAGCCATAAGTCAACATGCGCTTAACGTTAAGCACGCGCTTGCGTCCACTGACGTAGGCATACTCACAGCGAAGTACTGCGTGTACTTAAATACCTTGTTGAATCCGGCAATGCAGGCACACGTGGCCACGCCGCTAAAAGCCAGCATTTTCAGATTTTTGACAGTCACCCTTTGCCGCATCCCCCATTTGTTCCTGGCCGGGTATCTTCTTTGCCATAACATTTATAAGCCCTCGTATTACCCCTCCCAACGCTGTGACGCAGTCTTAACCACAACTTTGAAAACACACTGACATTATAATATACAAACATGTACAGAAGATATACACACTCAGACACACCAGGGGATAAAACAGACTGGGAGGAAATGAGGAACTTTATGTTACTGTCTTTTCTAATGAGATAGAAAGTGGCAGATGTAAAGATTTCATTCAACCGACAATCTCTTTTATGATATGAATAAACTACTAAAACAGATTTAATCCTTTATAAAAATCAGATTATAAGAAGCAGACAAAATCACAACTTTATTCAATACGCCATTTTATCCAGTGTGACTAATGCATTATTTGTATGAAGTTAAAGTGGAGCGTTGGAAAGCTATGAAATAAATCAAATGCTCTACTTTATGTAATCTTAACAGACAGATCCCATTAGGATTCTACTATGCATAGCTGTTGGTTAAAATCATTGACCAGTATCCTTATAAATTAATCAACTGAGGTAATGCTGGCTTGGCTGTCATCATTTGCTCCTAATCTACATTTAGAATTCACTTCAACTTTTCAAGCCCTTTGGAATAGGTTTATCAATTCTCTCGCCCTTGCTTCAGACATCCACCTAACCATTAATTGTTTACAAAAGACCTAGTACAATGGAACTGTATCATTTATGTTCCTTTTCTTTCCACAGATATTAGAGCATATATTGACACTGCATTATAATTAGTTAGAAAGATATTAAATCTTAACCAAACATTCTAGCTTGCCTCAATTTTTTGATGAGACTTTTTATCATTGAAGTTGAATTTGCAGGCAGATTGTGTGAGTTTACACAAGTGAGAATCATTTCAAAATCTAAAATAACCCTGATCTGGTTGGAATGCAGCTAGCAGAATACTCTTGGTTATGGATATAGGGGTGAAGAAAGCCTTCTAGACATCAGGTTATTTGTGGAGCTCTAATGTGTTTTCAAATATGAGACTTCTGTGTTATGTCTGTGTATTTTATGCAGTTTCTAGTCATGTTTGTTAGATATCTGCATGTCACGTACTGCAAGATTCATGAGCAGCCTACAACCAGGCAAAATTCTCACGCAACAGCTTGTCTTGGGTAACAGGGAAAGAACCAGGCAGAGTGAAGTGACAGGAAAGTGTATTATTTATTATCCTGATGAGGGTAACACCTAGTCATGGTTTACGATCCAAACTTGCTCAATGTCCTGCTGATGGGGCTGTATGCTTCTGAATGAACACATGGGTGTTTTCCTACATAAATATCAAAACCCTCTTTAATTATGTTCCCTTATCGATGACCCCTCTGTGCACATTAAAGAACAGTCAGTTTGGGCAAGGGCTTTTTAAAGAGAGAGGGAAAGACTGAGCAGAAACAAAAATATCGTGATAGATTGCATAATGTTTCTAGAGCTCTACCACAGAGTAGGTAAAGGTCATCTTCTCCAGAAATGGAGTGAGACAGCCAAGAAAGCTGTGGCTAAGTATGTTTTAGAGTTTACTAAATCAATGAAAAACTTCAACAGGCTGCAGTGGCCTTCGGCTCAGTCCTCTAGTGCAACTTTACTGGCCCACAGACAATTATCAAAGCCACGAAGACAATACTTCTAAGTATGTACACTACTAATAATCTCCCTAACTGACTTAAAATGATACGCAGGATTTCATCAAAATTCATTCCCTTCTTCAAAAGCCCATTGTTAATTTCAGAACCAAATTCCACGAACATAATCTATTAAAACACATATGTGCAAATACCTCCTGCTTTTCTGGGACATAAAAATAAAGTCCATCAACTGCTTTTGCTGCCTGTTTTCCCTTGAACCTTGACAGAAAGAAACTTTGAATAAAATTTTGCCTCCGTATTTTTTTTTTACATCACAAAGATGTACTCTTCCTAGTGCTTGCTAAACGCAATGCAGTAATTTGTATCCCCAAGTGGTATAAATAGAAAATATGTTCAGTCTAATAACATATGTGAAGAAAACTCATGCCCAGGGTTAACCAACAAAGCAGCGGTCTGCTAGAAACAAAGGCAGCTGGCTCAAAGAGCAACAATGCTTCTGAAAAAGAGTGGATGTACTATTCAGTGAAGCATCCAAGACATGACGTTTACTTAAGCTACAGCTGCATATACAAAGCTTTTCTATAAGACCCAGGAAATGACAAGTCTTCTGGAGTAACAAGACCGTTCTGTCTCCAAAAGGTCCATGGCCTTCACTGTCCAGCTGAAAGCACAGTAAATTATATCAAATATGCACACTGTAAATAAATCCTGCCCTTCTGAAGAGCTTCTCTGCTTTGATTACCTTTTCTTGAACATATGCTCTGTCCAAATCCCACCATTTCTCTTTATGGGCTTGCCTTTTCCCTACTAATATATCTGCCTAGGTTCCTGTCTTGCTCTATCACCATAAACATTCATAAACATTAAGGGACTTAACCTCATCACACCCCTGCGGAATAGGAAAATATACCCATCAGAGTGGGCAAGCAGTGAACTGGAACTCAGCTGACAGCAGTCCTGACCAACGGCGAGTCCTCCTGCAAGTCGCTTCGCTCCTCTCTTTCCATTCCCCTGTGTATAAAAAGGGGTAATGATGACAACTTCTCTGCAAAATGCCTCAGTCTACCAGGAAAATTCTGAGATGTTATTCTTCTCACTTTACAAAAGGAGGTAAAGCAGAGACATAAATCAACATTGCTTCAGAAGGCCTGTGGCCAGAACTACCATCCCATTTTTCTAAACGTGTGTCTGATATCATCAGCACAAAAGTTGCATTTGACACAGGATCTCAATGCATAAGCTATGCCATAGACAATCTGCATCAGCACTGTTTGCTTTTCTTGTAGGTAACGCAGTACAAGCAAGCTAGTTAAGGACTACATAGCTAGAATGAAGTTCAGAGTAGAGAAAATGTCAATAATAGGTGCCAGCTGACCCCCAGGAAGATGAAAAAAGTGAACAGAAACACCAGATAAAGGTAACTACACAGCTGGCCTCCCTCTCTCATGCCTGAACAAAAAAAAAAAAAACACACCACACCAAAAAAAGGCAAATTACTGAAGATGTAACTTATCATTACCCTACTTTGACAGACACCAAGTGACTTTCCAAAGGCAGTAAGGCAGCCAGTGGCAGAGCCAGTAAGAGAATCCATGTTCTATTCCTAAATATACATTCACCTTGGTTTAGCAAACTTAAAAAGGACGACAACATTTTTGCCAAGTATTACCAAAACAAGCAAGGCAACTTGGCTCCTTCTCCAAGCAACCGCGACCCTCAGCCACCAGCCAACGCCTCAGCCCCTTCACCTATCCCTCTTCAAAGGCCTGGTGAAGACAAATGGGCCTTCCAATGTGCAACGAAGCATAAGGCCATGAAAATCAAAGGGCTGCTTTTTGAGTAAATATGAGCTCCACAGCCATTGTCCTCTCCCACAGAGGAGATCTATGAAAATGCTTACTATAGCATATGCACAGTATTCTTTACAGCTCTGCCTCCCCGCTGACCACCAGCCCCAGGGCCCAGTCCGCTTCCCATTACAATCAGCTTCACCACACCCACTGACTTGTATTGGAATTCTTTCAGGGACCCTAACTAATGAGTTTTTAAACACTTGTAGACAGAGAAGATAATTCCTCATCATTATTCTTCATAGGAAACACCAGGAAGAATGTCATTCCATTGTTCTACAGGAAAGAAACTGGAAGAAAAATCACCCCCACGTTCAAAAGAGCAGCCCGAAGTTTTGATACGTGAATTGCCAACCCCAAGCCATGGGTGGCTTACCTGAGAGTTCAGGACGGGGACCTAAGAAGCGTGCAGCCTTCTGAAATTAAGCCCCCTTAAATCATCTCTCACACTACCCTCTATGCAGACAAAGATGTCCGTAATCACCAGGACTATATTCTTCCAAGCCTCGAATACTGCAGTATACATACAATATAAGCACGGCTACTGACAGCAGCACAGAAACAGACTCACCTAAACATCGTATTACTGCAGGATCTTAGTTTCCCTCATGACGAGAGACTAAAATAAATGGGAACTGGCAACCTTAATGACATTTTATATTTCCTGATTTTATATTTAAAGCTATGCATTTGCTTTCTCTACTGACAGTTGTTTGCTTTTTTCATAACAAATGAAATCTTGACCTAAACCAGTGATACAGTAAAGGATGAAAAAAGTGTAAGTAGATCCACATAATGGATTGTTACCCTCAGACCTAAAAATATTTCAGATGAAAAACATTCTATTGTGAGGCCACCTTCTCGGCACAGACCACAAGCCACCAAGTACTGCTCTGTTTTTACCCAGTCTTACTTAGCGGTGTCTATCACTTTGTAGGATACAGATACCATCACCTATCATACACTTGAATGACCAAGAAAACTTTTCAACTATGGTCAAATCCTGACAATAGCCAACGCAAAGTGTCATAAAGAAAAAACACTAGTCTCAGTAGTAAGACCTCTGCAGGTTTGAGCCCCAGGCACTGAAAGCAACGTAGAGCTACAGAATTTACTTATTCCACAACATCATGTACACCCACAGCGATAAAAAATAGCTATTATAATACTTGTCAAAGGAACAACTGAGTGATTTTTAACTTGGTGCTCTATCTTGTTCTCTTCTTTGCTGGTTGCTAATACTCCACCCCTATAAAAACACATAATTATGAGTGGGCTATTCATGTCTTACTATAACTGGTAGCACCACGCAGCATCTGAGTCAGGAATATGAATTGCTGACTACAGTTCCTCACTAAACAAGACATTGTACATAGTAAATGGCATTGCCCTATTCCCTGTGTCACCTACAATGAAAATCACTTTCCAGTTGTGGTATCATCTCCCACCCTCCTTAAACCTCACCATCTCAAATCACCTGGAACAAGGCTGCATCAATAATCTCCCATAAAGGCACAGATTAACTGCTGAGGTCACATAAAGAAAAGAAATTCCACAACTAAAAGTCGTCTTCTCTCAGTGGCTTGATTTGAACACATTCATAAAATGTCATTAAAATGTGATATAAAGTTTTACAGAAGAAGAGACTACTGACTAGACCTTTGTTTAACAGTTGTAATAATTTATGGTGTGGATCTGCTACATACGAGTTAAAAAACAGCCTCTTCATGATAAAGCAGTTTATAACAGCTGGGAAGTTAACTGCAGGAAGTTTTGGTTTATTCCCTTACCTCAGCTCTCTAGTTCCATGTTATTTTTTCAGCACTACAAGCCCAACCTTGTAAATCCATCGTACTGACGGCACTCAGCAGCAGTCTTGCTGAAATTAAGGAGCAACTTGCAATAATTTTCAAGTTTCTGCGAGACTAGGCTCCAGTACAGAGCTTTTGAAAACAAACCCCCGAGCTCATTCCCCAAAATCTTCACTTGCAAATACAGACTGGATATCACATGCCCTTTGTGAGAATCTCTGGTCAAACTGTATCATTAGAAGTTACTCAAAATGGAGCTTAAAAGCTACTGACGTGCACGTTGCCATCCTTCCTCTCATTTTTTATCTCTGCACTTGTCCATTAGTCAGGAGTAACGTACCTTCTGACCTCTGACCAAAGCTATTAGAACAATTTAAACAAATATTTTGATTACAAAGCATCAATATAGAACATTCGGTAACAATAAAAGGATGGAAGAGCTGTCTTTTTGAGTCACTGTCGTGACTTCCTGACTATATTATATTATGAGTGGTCTGGAAGGTTATACTAACGTGACATATTACTGGATTGACTATCTTCTTTTTCAATGCTTCAGAAAGAACTCTTAACATTGCCAAATCCAGAGCTGTGGCACAGTTTCAGTTTTCAGTGTTAATAGATGTTTGATGGCTTTATAAAATCTATTCTGTTAACTGCAACCAAGAGAAAAGATTCAAGCTTTCCCCTCCATTTTTCTTTTCTTTCTTCTCAAAAGAAAGGCAGTAAATTTGAATTAGACAGGCTCAGAATTGGGCTCTGTGGAATTTTTTCCACATGCATAGTATTAGGTGTGTGCGAAGGGCCTCGCTGATCCTGGTCATTAGAGAGCTGCTCCGCATTTCATGAAGTCTGCCTTTTGGCCAAAACAGGGTCAAATCCAGTAGACTCTGAAGTCAATTGGGAGCATCTCCATTGATATCACTGGCTACTGGCTCAGGATCAAGCTGGAGGAAGACATGGGTATTTTATGGTATTTATTGATCATATACATTTAACAAGCATCCAGGAGCCCAATCCTTCAAGTCCGCTACACAACAAAATTCCATTATCTCAAACTAAAGGCACCAGGGAAATACAGGATGAGGTCTACGTGTTTAGATGCTTATTCCACATACTCCATGGGTTCAGTGTGTAAAATATTTCCTACAATTCTTCCAATTTTTTTTTTAATGAGATTGAATATTTTCATTCTTTCTGGCTGCCCAGTTACTTGTGCAACCATGTAAAACTGCTGATAGACTTCAGGCAAATGGATGTATACTACACAGTCCAAAATAACATCAGTTTCCATTACCAAATACATGAAGAACTGGGGTTTAGTCATTAGTAAAACATTGTACATTTTGGGAGTGATCAAGAACTCATTTCTGTAAAACTCAACTTGAAATAATCTGAGCTGTTTCAATAGGACTGCCTGTGTGCAGTATAGACATACCTGTCTATCAACCCTGCTATGTTAAGGTCCACGAGATTTTTCTAAGTCTTACAAGCAATTTTGTCCCATCTCTTATGATGGGAATTTTGCTTAACTCCGATAAAAAGAAAATTTGGGCCTCATACCACAAAAAGCATCACAGCACTCCTTCCACAATGCTGGAGCATACTGTCTCCGTCCTAAGAAGCTCAAAAAGACCAGCAGTGTCCAACCATTTTTTCAGAGATCATTTAGTATATTTAACTTAATACTTTACAGAAAGTCACATTTTCCCCTTAAATTATTTAGTTAGATTCCAGGTTGCAGTGACAGTCTTGTCCGACAGACAAAGGGACTAATTCTGCTTGACTGAAGGACCTGCATCGTAACACCACCTTTTACTCAAAATGAAAATCCCAAACAATATAATTGGCATTCACATACAAAGTGCTTAAATGCTCTGAAGTTCTGTCTGGCTTCCGAACAGCTGAACAGTATCTGAAGTATCTACTCTCCATCCCAATTTGTATATTTTAAAAGTCATTAAATTCTTGAATGAATCATTAGGAAAACAATTCAAATGCTGTTAAACTGATTGTAATTTTGCCTCATAGGATAGATGTGAGCTTAATGTTTGCAAACGGCCAAATTCTTTAAAGATTTGCGCTCCATGGAGTTCAATATCAACCAGGGAAGAATTACTAAATCAGGATGTACGTCAACTACAGGTTTTGGCCCAAGACTATTTTTGGTCTTTCTCAGCTGCATGTTTTGACAGCATCTAATCCCCCTCACCCACCCACCCGCAGCCACACAATCTATCCATTTACACTTTCAAAGCAAATTGAAAATGAAACGTTTTCAAATAATTACTCGGGGATGTCTGTAATACAAATCCAAAAAGTAACTGCAATTCAACTGTAATATTTCTCAAGGAGAAGAAAGGGAGAGGGAGAAAAACCTTACAGAAATCCATTCAAAATGTGACTTTCCCCTATACTAATACTCTCACCATCACCCAAAAAAAAAAAAAAAAAAAAAATCAATCTAATTCCCAAAGAGCCTATTTAATCTATTTCACACATTCCCATCAGAAACACAACACTGTTTCCACGTTCAGAAGAGTTTTCATTTAGCGAGCTATTACAGACCCTGGCGAAAGAACGGTAACTGAGAAGGTCTTCTGCAGAGGCACCAGACAAGGGGGAAGGTGGGTGAAGGAGGGGAAATACCCACGGCTGGAACTGAAACAGTTCACCTTTGTCTGGAGAGCAGGATCACCCCCTCCAGGTTGAGGACTATGTTGAAAGTACGCGCTGCTGTGGCGTGCGGTACGCTTCTGCATTCATACAGGAGAGGAACCTGGCCCACAGATGGCCTGTTCTCAGCTTTGTCAGCCACAAACAGACCTTTGAACTTTCTATTTATATAACAGTTTAGTGAGTTTAAGCCTCTTCCTGTATAACTGGCAGTTTGCTGGGTTTGCTGTAATTAGGCTACTTGTGATACATAATATAAAAAAGAAAAAAGCCGAGAGGCTTGTTTCGCTGCAGAGAGAAGTCTTCCCCATCACAACCACACAGCTCCAACGATACTCTTACCTGCTGATCTTATTTCCCTTTGCCAGGTTTTGTTTCATGTACCTCAATATGCGTTTTCCCCGCTAAGTATTTTCTCGACTTCCACTTTTTTTTAAAGATCGGAGGACTTAAAAATTATTAATACCAACGACAATAAATATAACGTAAACCATGAATCTCTCTGCCTTTGTTTGTGTTAGTGAGGAGCTATATATTCTGGGGTGGTTGGGTTTTTGTTGGGTTTTGTTGTTTCCCAGCTGCTGATTAATGGCACCACCTTACTCCGTAAGCAGGTTCAAATCTAGCCACACGGTCCCAGGACACCTCAAGATTTCATTTACTTGGTTACCACAGACAAGCGTGGAAAGTGATTTAAAAGATGAAATTTGATTTTTAACAGCAAGTGGTCCCCTTGGTGCACACAGGCATTCAAGCTTTTCATTATATCCATCTCCCTTCCTTTCTCCCTCATAGACTGGCTCATATTAAATGCAAGCCCAGGTGAACGTTTCTTATTCATCCAGGAATCATAGCAGACTTTAGCTTTGGCCCTTTCACCTCAGCCACAGTTTAGATTCATTTAAATTATTTTGGTTTTTTTTCAGCTTTTCAAGTCTGGCAAAACATCCACTGGGATATTTTTGGCCTTATTTCACATGTTTTACCCAAAAAAAAACCCCACACCAACCTTCGGCTACCCTCCCAACCCCATTCTTGATGAAGGTTCAATGAAACACCTCATTCTTACACCACTGTGATCTCTCCTAATGTGGGAAACTGAAGGGCTGATTCTGCAGCTTGGATCAGGACAAAGCTCTCACTAATCATCCGGAATGCCAGGTGAGAATTTAAGAACACATGTAGTGGCAGCACACGCTGTAACTCTGTCAGTTCATGACAAAATACATTTCAAGAAGTGACACAAAGACATACCTCAATTTGGGGGGGCGGGGGAGAGGACACGACACCCTGTATTTTTACCCATCTGCCCAAAACTTTTGAGGAGTCATTTCCTGATATAATGGCAGTACATAGAAAGTGTTACCTTCACACCTTTTCATTGGATTTAAAAAAAAAAATCTCTCCCTGAGCTATATTTTTATATATATATATTTTATATATATATATGTATTTCCCAGGCTAACTATGTTTCTGTTGTACTTTGCATACAGATAATACATACAAACACCCACACACACGCTGTAGGCCTGAGCTTGCCTTCTTGGCGATTGCAGCACAGATTAGCAGAAGTTTTGGGTTTGCAAGGAATGCAGAAGAGGGTCTCTAATTGCCTTATAAATGCTTGTGAAACACATTTTACAAAGGCCAGCTTACAGACAGCAGGAAGGAGGACAGTTTCAAATAAGAAGCAGCAATTCACACATCATTTTATATACACTTATTTGTAAATATTATGAAGTAACCATACCATATTGGATACACAGACAAAAAATAAATAAATCCTGATGGGTGAGCATACGTATTTCTGGGTGTGTAGAGAGGATGCATGTGTAACATATTACATATATACACCCGCACATATTTATGCATAGAAGAGCTAAATTCAACTCTCCTTAAGCAAAGCAACCACTTGTCAGAAACAAATCTTTACACGTACAATAAAATACATGTAATGTTTGCGTATACATGTACATTATGTACATACATGTTGTATACATGTGCATGTCCACATACTAATTGGATTATTAAAAGTAAATCCAACTTGATCTCTGCAATAAGTAATTTGTGTGAACGCCTGTGCCATACAGAGAGTTTGTGTAGATATCAAACACTTTGAAACAGTCAAAGTAAAAACGTTTTTTCCTCACAGACCCTAAAAACACAACCAAGTAAATTTCACTGTACGAAAGCAAGCAAATGGAATTTCTAGAACGAATGGCAATATGCTCATATTTTATGGAAAAACAGAGGCACAAGAGTTCCCTTCTTTCTGATGCACATCTCTAAATCCACATAAAACCATAGTCAAATGAAAGTAAGTTATTAAGCAAACATTAAAACTCAATACCTATAATATGCTTAGTATTTGAACTACACCCACATATTGGGTTGTAACAGCTTCTATTAAATTAATGATGTTACCCACACTATAAATTAAGCAAATTGTATGCAAATATTATTTGAGTAGTAATACGGTGGTTATCAGTTGTCTGCAAAATAAATTAGTGTAGCACAGTAAAGATAGTGTGGTAGAAGCATAACATTTAATTGAGCACTAATTTTATTGTGATTATTACTTTTAAATAACAACAGCACGGTTATTAAAAGATGTAATACGATGGTTTATGCAGAGCTGATAAAACGTGCACATGATCCAAAATGCCTGCTTACAGATTAATATTGATACAGTGTAAGTAATTTACGGTTCCAAGGATTTACTCCAAACTGCTGTAAAATAGAACGTGACAGGTATTTGGTTCTGATTATCTTGGATTTGCAACCATAGCTGTTAGACTGCGTTTGGCAAAATGATAGTTATTAACTAAATATATTATCTTTTTCCTAGACATACCTTTATATTATCAACAAAGTAAAGTAAACCCTCTGCAAAACATGAGGTCCAAATGCACATGAATGCACACATATAATCTGTGTGACATTTAGAGATTAGTATCACAAAATACAGTATTTTAGACTCTCATTTTCTTGGCAAACTGCACTCCAGCCTAAAAGCATTTAACAAAGCAGTAACCAGCCACTGAATTTCACCATGCGTAGTTAAAGAATTATAACTATATTTGCTAAATTGAAAAGTAAAGAAAGACCCAATAAAAACAGTCAAAGAATAAGCATAATCTCATTAACCAGCCGGGGAAGCGACTAAATACCTACCCAAATTTTAACTTTCCCAGCTACTTGTCACCCATCGAAAATTCCTTAACATTCACGCCGGTAACAAGTTTACAATACACTTAAACAGATGCACCGACCTTTCCAAGGTGTGCACCTATGTGAGAGCAGTATAAACCTAAAATTCCACTCTTTAATAAATAAATTAAAAAAATAAAAGGAGGAGGCGGGAGCGGGGGGGGGAAAGACCTGTTATACTATCACGGGGACTGATCTTCCCACTTCCAAAACTTAACTTCAACCACGCTTCACCCAGAAGAGGAAACCCGCAAAAACAGCCGGAGAAGCCCCCGCGGCTGCCGCCGAACTGTGCCCCGCACGCCAAAACTAACAGTTGCGGTTCCCCCCGTGGAAGAAACATTGTCACTGACAGCAGCAAACACACCGCCAGCGGAGCCGCGATCCCGGGCCGAGCATCGCCCCCTCCGCACCGCCTCCCTGCCCGGGGAGCGGGGCTGCCGCCGCCGCCGCCGTTCCAGCCGGTGCCCCGGCACGTTTCAGCGCTCCCTCTGCCTCTCTCCCCCCTCCTCCTCCTCCGGCCAACTTCGCCCCCCGCAGCCGGGGGACCGCCAGCTGCTCCCCGCCGGCCCCGGCCCCGGCCCCAGCCGGCGGCGCGGCCGCGGAGCGTNGGCGCGGCTCCGCTCCCCG
Source organism: Anarhynchus alexandrinus (assembly GCA_008711295.1). NCBI lineage: Eukaryota > Metazoa > Chordata > Aves > Charadriiformes > Charadriidae > Anarhynchus > Anarhynchus alexandrinus. The sequence continues at coordinate 1,059,314 of VUYV01000192.1, read as the reverse complement.
GCGGGCACCGGGCGCTTCGCCCCGCAACAAAGGCTAAAGGACCGGGAGCGGGGAGGAGAGGCAGGAGGCAGCTGTTCGAAGGAGAGGGGTGGACAAGACGGGGAGGGGGGGAGGAAAAAAGAAAAAAAACCAAAACCCACCCAAAACAAACCAAAAAAACACACCCAAAAAAACCTACCACTGCTGCTCTAAGTCCCAGTCCCTGAAAAAGTCGAATAGGTCCATAACGATGTGGTGGGGAGACTCAGAGAAGTGGTGCCCCCTCCCCGCCCCGCGCCGAGCCGAGCCGCGCCGCGGAGAGCCGAGCCGAGCCGAGCCGGCGGGGCTAGG
>VUYV01000192.1:901060-1058675 GCA_008711295.1 Anarhynchus alexandrinus | reverse complement strand
GGGGCCTGGCTGTGGGCGGGGGGGGGGAAAGAGAAGCAGGGGTAGGGGGGGGGAAGGAAAAAAAAAAAAAATAAATCGGCACCTATAATTTAATTGCCAAAGGCAACTCCTGTGAGTGACCAAGCGTGACTCCCGCTGACACGAGAGGTGGCGTGGACGTGGCACGGACAACGCTCTGGGTCAGCCGTACCGGGAGATGCGCGGGGGCAGCCCGGCGGGGGCTGAGCAAGAAGGGTCCTCCCGAGCGCTCTGGGGTTCGGCTCCAGCTGAGCAGCCGCTGCCCGCCCGTCCCGCCGCCCGCCTGCTTCGTGGGCCCCGGGAAGCGGCACAGCTCACCTGCGGGGGTCCGGCAGGACACGGGCATCCCGCAGCCTCCCACCCCCCCACCTACCCCGGGGGAGCCCGAGCAGGAGCCCCAGGCAGAAGGGGAAAGGGGCTGACTGCACCCTCCATCCCCTACATCAAATTATTCTCTTCCCAGGTTCACACACCCTGCCCGCATGCTTTTGTATCCCACTACCTTCTAAACACAGTAACTAATCTCTCATTATTTTCCACATCCATTTTATAAATATAAAATTCCAAATACATATACCCACTGAGCAAACGATTGCATACACTGGTATCGCAAAGACAAAACCAGAGCTATGTTCATTTTTACCCCGNATAAATATAAAATTCCAAATACATATACCCACTGAGCAAACGATTACATAGCTCTGGTTTTGTCTTTGCGATACCAGTGTATGTTCATTTTTACCCCAGTTTTCCACAGGACCAGATGCACCCCAAACTCCCCATTGTGCCAGCGAGCCTCAGGGACTTGGTGTTAGCAAAGTTTGAAATGACCCTTGCTTTGGTGGGTTCCCACCTCTACAGCCATGGCCCAGCCCCGGGATGCTCACGCTGCCCATCACGGCGGCCAGCTCTGCCACCACAGAGACCAGGCTCCAGTGCACCCTCTAACAGAAGCATCTTTATGGGCTTCCTCAGAATTAAGAGACAAACCCAAGATTATAAAGTAGATCAGTGGCAGAGCAGCTAATATAATCTGTAAATTTTGCCTTCCTAAGGAGTACACGGTTGTGTTATAAGCGCTATTGGGTTAACAATATTGCTGAGGAAAAGCTGTGGAACTGTTATCAGTGGAAGTCAAACGTGACAGACTATCATCTTAGCTTGGGCTTCGCTGCAAGATTCACATTTGCATTGTGTGTCCTGTGGGCCCCCAAAAGGGAGGGAGCTCGAGCAAGGCTGCGCCGCTGACAGTCTGCGCTCACACCCAGCAAAACCCAAAGCACTGCTCCTCTCCCCGCTGTGGGCAGGCAGGTGCACGCAGCGTTTCCTTTCTAGCACCTCTGTTTTCTCCACAAACAGACTCAAACACGCTGCTCTGGGCCTCGAGCTTTAAAACAGCATGAGTCAGGCCCCTCTCTCTTCTGTTTCTTATTTTAGCGGCGTCATTGGTTTTAAAAGCCCCGTTAAAAATCATAATTTGTGGCCAATACTTTGAACCAACGTGGGAGGTGGGGTCACATTTTCAGAACTTTTCTCCAGAAATGGGTTCAGAGGGTTTTGGTTTTTTTAAAAAAATTACTATTACTAAGAGCAAAAGCCTAGTCTGTCACCTAATCACTTTCATTCAGTAGCTCACCTGTTTTCACTGTCTTGAGCTTGAAGCATTAAACTCAACTAAAGGATTTACTAAAAGCATTCCGCACAGGGACTTGCAGGAGTCGGCAGTTCTGCTGCCCCTGTTTTCAGAGGGGTCTGGTGGCCGCCAGCCGGCCGCCCCTGCACCCAGCGGGGCCGCAGCAGCACTCGCGCTCTCCCAGCAGGAAGGGAAAACCCTTCCCAGGTATTAGTGCCTTCGCTTTCTTAAACTAAACCCTTTTCAATTCTTCAGAAACTAGCAAAAGCTGCACAAAATAGTTCCTGAGAAGGCTTTCAAAGCTCATTCCAGCAAAGATAAGGGGTGGGACATCTGGCATGAGCAAGCAAACCTGCTGTTCCCATGAAGGGTGATAGCAGAGATCATCCCTCTCCTCACAAGTGATGTGTTTGGCACCTGGAGCTCCCCGAACACCCCACGCCCTCGACTGCATGCGAAAGTTTGTTCACGAACCGGCTTTTTGCAGTCACGTTTCAAACGGCCCAAGGACGTGCCTGAGTGTCACCGCTGCGGACACCCAGCCAAGGCTGCGCTGGGGCCCAGCGCCAGACACGCCGCCTGCTGCCACGGGGCTGGCGGGAGGGCTCCTGCTGCCACCCCTCTCCCCAGGGACACAGCACATCCCCCCCCCCGCCAACAGCCACGCTTGGCCCCACACCACCTCAACGCACACCAGCCGGAGCGAGAGCTGGCCCAGCTCGCTGCCTGCTCCCCGCTGCTGCAGACCACGGGCACGCAGGGCGGCGGGGAGCGTGCCGGGGCCATACCCGCTCCTGTGGCGCGAGGCGCCGGGAGCAAGCCGCCTCTGCAAACCACCAGCGCAGGGGCAAGCGCAAGCATGAGGCTGTCCCAGCTTCGCCTTCAAATAGCGAAGGGTTCATTTACCCAAACCGCCAGGAACAGAAAGTTCAACCGCCCTCAGTGTGACCACTTTTACAGTTATAGTGGAAAATACAACTGTAGTTTCCAGCACCTGCGACAGCTCAGGACAGGGATAATAAGATCAACAAGGCCCCCCGGCCCCGTTCACCGCTGTCCGACCCCACAGTCTGCTACAAAGGAGAACGCTGGCTCAGCACAGGTCAGGCTCTGGTTTTGCCGACAGGGCTGCCAGCTACAGTCCTGCTGCCATTTCCCCCGCCCCTGCCCTGCGCCAGCCTGCCCTTCCCCTGCCCATCCTGCTCTACAAGCCCAGAGCCGGCTCTCTGGCAAGATGCTCCTGGTGGGTGGCTTTGTCAGTTGTCCCCGTTTAGGGTCAGAGGAGGAGGCGGCCTGCCAGAGCACCCCTCCGTCAAAGGTGCAAATGCCTGGCCCCCCTCGGGCAGCGGCTGCACAAGGCTGAGAGCATCCTACAACCAAGGGAGCTGCTGAGGTTGCACTAAAGTGGTCGGAGCTCCCACCTGCTCCTTCAGGTTCACCAGCAAACAGCAGAATACAGAGTTTGAAATCGGGAAGGGGCATTCCAGCCTCACCCTTTCTCTTTCAAACCTACACGCATCCCGTGCTAACCTTGTTACCCAAAGGCTTTGCACACACACGCTGCATAGGCAAAGGGAGATACAAAGGCAATGAGGAAGACGTGGAGAAGTAGTAATGAGGGCCCGTTCAGTGCTCTGCTCCAAAGGCAGGGCTCAGCAGCCGGGCTGCAGCCGCCACGAGCCACCCTCTTGTCCGTGTTCTTGAAGGAGGAGTGGCAGGACTGTGGCCACAGTGGGTCGGTCAAGAGAGACCAAGGCCAGCGGTCCACAGCCGCAGAGGCGAAAGGTAACTGAACCACAACCCTTGTGAGACAGCACGGAAACCTTTTCTGCTGAGAATACTCCATTTGATCCAAAGAAAACCCCATTTTTCCACAAAACAACAAGAACGAAATCACAGTTTTCTATCCAGAAAATGTTAATGGAAAATTTGTGCCCAGCTATGCTGTTGAATACAGATTGGAGATATTTGGATTTCTGCGGAAAGGAAGGTCAAGTCATTTTCACAGTGTGAAAAATGAAGCTAACAGAGTTCATATTTCTCTGTGAAGCAATGATTGATTTTTTTTTCTGTGTCTCATTCATACTGCACTAAACATGTATAGAGAACAAACTTATAACACCTAAGATAAAGCACACAGATTACATTAATACATTGAAAATTAAGTTAACATTAGCATCTGTTTGAAGGTAGCACAAGAACATTTAGCCCAACTCTGTGAGAACAGGCCATTGGCATGAGTGCATAAATCTTATGTCTCCTAAAGCTGCTGTATCAGAAAAAAACCAAATCACCATTGAGAGGTGCATATATAAAGTAGGAACCCATCATATGCTGCCTCCGTGGCTGAACTTCCCACTTTAAAGTCTGTAAGAATTTTAGTTACTGAAAGTATGTTGTTATTTAGTTTCAAGTGCATATGTATAGGTAATCTTTATTTTCCTGACACCTTAATTGTAATTATCATCTCCGTGCTGCCTGAGTGATTTAACTGTGCAGAGCTATTCCCTTGTTAGCATTGTTACTCCTATTTTATGAAACAAAAATAATTTAATACAATAATCATTTCTGAAAATATATTGATAAAGTTTTCTTACTGTGAGAAGGGGGAACGTTTTCACATCCTGCTGAACAATCCTTCCTTCAGTAAGTTTTTCTAGACTCCTTTAGGAAACATGGTGTTTTGGTATTTTTATTATATTAGAGTTCACAATGGCAAGCTCATATGTATCGTATGTTAAGACATGTCCACAGCTAGCTGCAAGGACACACCAAGTTTCATCATGCTTTGCTCATATAAGGCGCGCAGTGGATGTTAAAAGGTCCCACAACAGTCGGATGTGGATTGGTCATTGGGGATTTCAGCTCCCTCTTTCGGTACCTCTCCGTATGTTGACCACGTGTCAGCAAAAGCCCCGGGAATGCCATTCAGGTGGGGAGAAAGTCCTCCCTAATACATGTTGTAAACGATTGCTTTCAAGAGATGCACGCAGATAACCCAGCAATGGTGTTAGAAGTGTTGTGGTGCTGAGACTGCGATGCTGTGTGACCCTACCTGACCGAGGCACAGCTTCATCATGATGTTTTGCCACTGACAGGAAAAAAATCAAGGGGAAAAAAAAAAAGGCAGTAACAACAAGATTCCTTTCTATTATTGTCATTCTGCACATTAGCCAGGCAACTCTTAAAACACTGTCAGAGTAGGCAAGGCAGACACCATATTCAAAACCTATGAGAAAGTCACTTTTTAGAAACAAGAAACTAAAAAGGTCTATTGGAAAACAGAAATATCAATTGCAAGAAGCAAGAAGAAGGGCCACACAACTAGGAATTTGAAGAGCACCACTGGTCAAAAGTACAAAGGCTCTATGAAAAAACAAATCAAAAAACTATTTGACTTTCAAATAGACATTTCATTAATTAATTAGGATCATCACAATTTGACCCTTCTCTCCCATCTGCCCCTCTCCTTTTCCTTTCTTTTCTTCTGTTTAAGTTTATGACCAATACTTCGCTTTCTAGGTTTTAAAGCAGCTGGCTATCTTCTCCTAAGACTTAAGGAACAAAATTTTATTTCATGCTCACCAACTGATGGTAAACGATGGGCCGAAGTGAGCAGCTAAGGAGGAGGTAATCTGTTGCAATCCCTTCCTTCAACCAAAGCGATCGCTTACAGCCTTAGCGTGGCTCTTCCCCTCTCCTCGCCTGGCACGCAGAACCGATCCCTGTAGTAGCTTTTTCACCGATTGCATGACCATATGTTCCTTATGAGTGGAACCAAAGCTAACGCACAGCGTAAAACAAAACTACCGTACCAACTTTGAAACACAAACACAGCCAGAAAATTGAAGTGCAAAAGCATGGTAAAAAGGCTTTTCACATCAAGTTTCCTTCTTTCTGCCATGTTGCTTTCAAAAGACAGAAGCACTTTACAGCAATGATGTCTATATATAAGCTGCCGAAGTACCGTCTTGTCTTCAGTGATTTTTATGATGATATTCTCTAATGCACTTTGCAGAAACGTAAGACTAGGCAAAGCTTCTTTTTTATGAAGGAAACAAGAAGAGTAATATATGGCAGATAGCATTAACACGGAGGTGGAATATCAGACAAGAAAAGTTGATCTCTTGTTCCCTTTCTCTTTCCCGCCTTTCTTCTGTTATTCTGATAAGGTCACTCTGTTATGTTCATCCCCTTCAACCTCAATTGTCTGGTCACCCTGTGCCAGGAAAATAGACTTTCCTGGGCTTCTAATAATATTAGAGCAGGATATCTCCAACAAATAACTTGCGAGCAGATCCTGTAGCATTTCAGGATTAACTATAAGGAAGCAACATAATCCAAGCAACAGCTTGAGTATTTGTCTAGATTTCCAATACCAAACAAAGGAATTTGATGATAAATATGAAGCATTAAAAAGTGCAAACAACATCCACGTATATGAAATATTCCATGTATACAATGAAGAGGTCAGACAAAATTGAAATTCATTTAAGGAGAGACTTTCCCCAAGAGGAGGTTGAAAAATACTGACAAAATGTTTCTTCTCTAGTAAAAAGCATTAATAAATTATGTCAACTTAATTGCAGGATCACTGTTTTCACAAATGCATACCCAGCTGAAGGTATCTGGAGGTTTTGTTCACAAATTGAATCAATTTCACAGGATTTCGGGAGCATTTTACTGGTGTGTAGGGGCGCCAATAGACTTGAGTCAGGACTTCTTCCTGGCTGCGTTGTGAGAAAAACAGAAGCGTCTGCTTTCCGTGGGCAGACACAGCCAGTCATCCAGACACTTCGGCCATTAATAGGTGGGTCTTATAAACATATTGCATCCTAATTTGCTATGAAATAACATGTTATAGTGTAGAGTATACCTTTAGAGTACCAGCCCTCATATCCATTCTTTGGCCAGCACAGAGTTAGCATGAAAGTTAGTGGGTTTGGGTGTTCACACCCTCCCCCTGAGCTGTTTACAAGAAATAAAGGCCAGTTCTGACTTGAGAAAAAGGTATTCAGGCCCACCTACAAGACAACGATAGAGAAGCCTCTCCAATCAAACTCCATCCAAGCCCTGGAAGACATGGTGAAACCGATACTCCATACAGAAATAGCGTTAGGATTAGAGCATCCGAGATGGTCCGTCAAAGGCCTTTGAGAGGTCTTGGAAAGGTTCTGCCAAGAACAGTGCAAGACCATTGCAGCAATTTCTTTTCATTCAAGAGACGAATGCCTGGCATATTTATTTCATAAAGTGAGAACCAGTATCCCAAACAAATAGCTAGAACGAGCATTATTCAGCCTTTTTCCTGGCAACTAGCTTAAACGACTGTGTCTTGCTTTTCTGGGAAACCTGCCAGGTGAGCTTTGAAAGGATTGTAGTGCTGACGGCAAAGTCTAGAGGGTTCGCTCCGTGTGCTAACCGGAGGTCTGTTAAAATAATCAGGAGGAGGAGGCAGAGGCCTTCATCCTACACAAGCGACGAGGGTCGGAGCATAATGGCATTGCCGGGGGGAAACCGAGAGGGCTATTAAGCTCACTGGGGCAAGGACTGTCTTTTACCATGTGTTTGTACAGCTCTAGCACTGAGGCACCCCAGAATAAAGTCTTTAAAAGTGATTAAATGACTTACACTCTTAAAATCTCTTTCCAAAAGTGAGTAGAATAACTTCCATTTACTCCCATCAGTGGGCCTTGGGGGCAATTCTGCTCTCACTTTCTTTTTTTCCCTTATTGCCAATGAAAAACCACTGCCTTGTCACTTATCTGGTTCACTTGTGATTCTACTGTTTGTGGTGACTGGGCCTGTTGAAGTCATCTCCACAGCTAGAAGAGGCGGATGGCACCAAATGATGTTGTATCATTTTGTGATGTCACCACATTTACTGAAAATGAAGCTTTGAGGAAAAAAGTGAGCAACTGAAGAGAATTCTTAAATCAGAATTAATCCAAGCTACATAATGAAGAGCTGCCAAGTGAAAAATTTGCTACCGTGACTTACATATTGAACTGATTTAAATGACCTAATTTATGAAAACGCATTTTAGAATGCACTTCTGTCATTGTGGAAAACTGGTCCTATAAAAGTCAGTAATCATCATCCTTGTGATACTATTAATGTGAATTTTCTTATAATATAGTATAGATTATTAGCTGTTTCATCCCTTAGGAAAACACTGATATTGACAAAGGGAGAATTTAACTTTGAGTGAAAAAGCCACACTCGGCAAGGAGTTTAAAAGCAGAATAGTATTTATGTAAATATAATGAGAAGATTATAGCTGATCTCCTTGACGTTATTCTTCCATAAAATGACAGAAACATTAGAAAATTATCTGGACTATGCTAAAATAACTAAATACTGAAAGGAAACCTTACAGCCCGCTACACTGAGGGGACACCTGAAAAGCCTTTTGTCTGCTCTGTTAGGGATAGAAACCTTTTTGTATAGTATAGGTGACTAAAACCAAATAGTGCTTGTTACAGATAACACTGCAAACCTCCACAAGGAGCTGCTTGACAGAAGAGTTGACCTAAGCGATCATGGACCCTTCTGTTTCTTGTTCACTCTGTTTTAATTTTAAAGGCCCAGACGTAACTGTTGAGGCCAATGATGCATCTCTTTAAAGCAACTGAAATATGGTATACTTGTGAATACAATATTTATTTTTTTAAAGGTAGAAGTACAATATTGCAGCCCTAAGGCCAGCTACAAGAGCAAGTCACCATGTCAGTGGTCATACTTGCAAATTAGTTTTAGGCACCTCTTAGACATCACAAAAAAAAGAAGTCAATCAAGAGCAGAACAGCCAACTACAGCCTAAGGGTATTGAAAATATAGAACAATATCTATCACCTCAATTGCAATCTTAAAACTGCATGACAGATCAGTTGTTGGAAGAAAAAAAGTCAACTACAGATCAATGTAATCAAGTGACTGATTATTTGACTGAGAAAAAATTAGTATCCTATGCATAGAGATTTCTTTTTGGATTACAGTGACAAATGCTTCCTGATCTAAGACCTGCACACATTTACTGGTGGATCATCAACAGGCCATAGAAGAGGCAAAGATTTTCTTAAGTAGGTGCTTGAGATCGCATTGGCATTTTTAGAGGAAAACCAAAACAGTTCTTTTGGTCCTCACTCATGCTTTTAAGAATGTAATTTCAAGCATAAACATTTTAAAAATCAGGGCAGGAGCCATTGGGAAGGCTGTACACACAAAAGAAATGTGAAACAGTAAGCAGATGTAAGTAAATAAACAAATTAAAGCATGCCGAGGTCAGGACAGCTGCTGTAGTTTTCTGCACATTATTTAAAAATTATTTATTTTAGATATTCTCTCTGGTACTTTACACCTCTCATGTTTCCTATAATAGCAAAGCCACAAAGTAGCCATGAACTACTAAGTGCTACTGCCATTATACAACGTCAGAGAGTAATTTTAGGGGTCTGCTCGGGTCTTCAGTTTCTGAAATCCACTTTTATCCCATACATTCGCTGACAACTGGGTTCCATTTTCCTCAGTCAAAATACAGAACTATTTGAATGTATTTTAGAATTAGTTATGTTAACCTGTACTTTGAGAGCAGTCATGATATTAAATGATAGATACCCATTAGAAGGAACAAGCTTGAATCATTGAATCCTTTATACAACATTTTTGTAAAAAATTAAACATCATTTTGAGAAGTAGAAAACGTACCAGTTCAATGATATCTGTCATTACTCATTTTTCATATACTCAACGTGATTATTCATTACTCAAAAATGACATAGTTAAATGCTAAGTCTTGCTAAAATATTGATCATAATATGTAGGGGCATATAATTTATCTGAATCAAGTGAAATATGTTTTCCTCAGCAAGATGATGAAAGCTTGTCTCATTACGGCATTATTTCTACTGAAGTTTCCACCATTAGTTAGTTTAATGACTCTGTGAACATTTTAATTGAGAAGATCCCTGTGTAAGTTGCTCGTTCAAGACACATGGATGGGTTTAGATTCTGGAATGAGAGAAATGTGCGGTCGGCTGTGCTCAGCCCGAGAGCGCAGGCAGAAGGCAGAGGACCAGACACAACAAAATACCCCGACCAGGAGAGGCAGAAGGAATTGAAGGGGACAAGGCAAGGTGTTACAAGCTGGGAGATGTGAAAGGGCATAACTTGCTGGTGGGAATACTTGGGCTGGCAATGTAGCGTACAAGCATCTCTTTGCTTAAAGCATTCTCACCCCCCAAAAAAAAACCCACTGAGGCCAGTGGAAAACTACACCAACCTTTGAGAATCAAGCCTGATAAGAAAAAGTAAACGTTGCTATTATGAGCCTCAGTTTCACTCTGAATGTCTACTTTATAAAGGAGAACAAATAAACCAGCAGTCTTGCATCATCCCCTACCCGCACACAATGATTCGCATACGTTCGAAGGAAAAATCACAGTAAACTACTATTTAATATCAGCTACATGTAGATGATCAGCAGATCTGTTCAAGTGGTGCTCTGCTGTCCTCCCTGAGGACGTGAGCTGGGTCTTGATCAGCTCTTCCATGAAGTCTCGTATTCCATGAAGTCTCGTATTGCTGTCAGTAGCACGACACCAAAGTGCTCATACCAAAATATTTTGTGGCTAATCTCATCCTTGCTACTGATAAATTAAGGGAGGTGTTGCTACAGGAGACTAAGCTCCCTCAGTACCAGTGGCATAGAAGACAGGTCATTCCCACCTGGACTTGCACTTCTCTGAAAACAGAGTAATCTAAGGGAAAATGGACATGAGTGACCTTCTTATTTAATCAGAAAAAGTATACTGGGGATAGAGACAGACATTTTTATTTCTGCTTCCCAACTACTGAAACAGAAGCCAAGAAGAGCTTGAGTGATTTGCCTCAAGTCACGTAGTTCTATGTATTCTAGTCGGGATGTCCGATCATAAGACTAAACTGTTAGCTCGGCCTCCTTTCAGTTGCTGCTGGTATCAGGAAACCCCACAGGATTTATGCTTTGAACACTCACAAGTTACTTCTGAACACACAAAAGGTGGAAGTTGGGGATCTTGGAGTGCAGTCTACCTTCTTCAGTTATTTACTGGCCTTAATTGAAAGATCTTTAATGTGGGACCATGTATTTCTGTAGCTACCTACAGTGTCCAGCATAAGAGTCCTTGATCCTGGCTATATTCTCGGAGATCTTTAATTACTGAGCATGAGAACTGGTGTCTTTCATAGCAACTGATCCAGGGCACAGACAGCTGACTGAAAGCAAGTGAGTTACCGAAGCATAACTAGTTACTGTCACACACACGCAAAAAAAGACCAAAACTGCGGTACTTGGAAACAACATAAGGGGGTCAACCACTCAAACATCTTGCATGTTAATTTTGTGCTATATGCACCACAGATTACATTCTCCTTCTGAGGGCTCTTACGGGACAGCCTCAGATATTATGTGCTGAAGTTACTAGTCCAGGGCCAAAAATACATTTGCCTTCAGCAAACTGTTACCCAGAGAAGTGCAATGGGACTAATTGAGCGGGCCAGCAAGATTTGGCTCCGTGGAAGCATTGCTGCCACAGTGCATTCCTCATTTATGAATAGAAACAGCAGGGAAAAGCATAGCAGTTTAAAAATGTCATTTCTATTAGGAAAAAATGAAAGGGGATGAATCTGAATGTATCTCAGAATACCATTTTATTAGATGCATCCAAACCTGGAAAGCTTAAGCCTAAAAGAGAAAAAAATTTAAACATGATAGGATTCACTCTAAACAATCTCACGTTTTACATAAAGAAAATGAAGTGTTTGACATAAACACTTCATGAGCAAGATGATTTACATTATTTTCACTTTGTTTCTGATTATTGGAAATAAAAATATATAACCCCGCATTCATTTCTTACTTGTTCTGTAGCACCTTTGCTGAACCTTTCTGTGAAAGCATACACATGCAAGATCAAAACAGAGAGATGGGAAGTAGAATGTGCTTCATTATGGCAAGTACAGCTCATATCCTCCTCCACAACACAATTTATTAGTATCTAATAGAATTGTAATGTTTCTCATTCTACATTTTTACAGCTGCATCAAAATATTAAAGTGTGAATTGCAATTAAACTCACACAGTGCTCTTAGCATAATTTCCCTTGTATTAATACTTAGCAAACCAAGTTATTGGTGTAATATTACTCTTGATACTGGTTGTCATAAAGGGATAAAGCCTCCAAATAGTAATAAAGTATATTTTACTGTAGAGAGAGCAGCAGTACAAAAAAACATTATGCTACTGGAGTTGTTAATTTCTGTGGAAGGGGGTGGGGAGAGAAAGGCTTTTGACTCCTTAAATTATAGTTTGCAGGTTAGTACACCAACTCACTTAATCTCTCTAAACAGGTAATTTACTTGCTTTCTGAAAGCACCCATGTGCAAGGAAATGCTAGTACACTCCAGGGATGATTCTAAGATTGATTGCTCGGCTCTAGTCACCGATAACAGTATGTATTCCACTAAGCACTATTTTACATGTGTCTAAGATCTTTAAAGATTTTAGAGGGAAAAAAAATGAGGGGCAATATTTGTTTCAGATAACCTCAATTTATGAGTGTGTGGTCTGCTTGACTGAAGAATTTTGAAGCAGAAGGGCTAAACTACCACTTGCAAGTGGCAATAGGTACATTAACCAGGGACAGAGCAATTGCAGGTGCGATGTGCTTGTGTTATCCATTAGGAAGTTCAGAAGTTACATTTTGTATTTTCCAGCTGCTCCTTAGATTTGCAGTTGGCTATAGCTTTTTGTGGTTTCCAGTTCAGAATTGAGCTCTGCAAGAGCACGCTCATGGAAAAAATGAAGAACTTCAGTGTTTGCTTATGGAGGGAAAAAACAATAAAGTGGCTGAATTAAATGCCTTTAAGTGGACATGACTTTGGTGGGATTGCCTGGGCTGGGTAGTTCTATAAAAGCATCTGGAAGTAGAACTTAAATGTCAAGGTTTAAGTTGTTGCTGCTTCTTTTAAGAACTCACCAGGTAAAGCAAACTGTTTCATACTCTAAGTGCTGCCCCACGGCGTAATCAGAAGTGTAGCTGCAGTATGGGTCAACATGTTTGAGCAGATTTGCCTGGTTACTCAAGGGCTGGAAGCAATGAAGACTTGGCCATGCAGGCTGCAACCAAAAGCCCAGTGAACTTGTGCAGTCTGTCCTGTAAATCATATCATGAAAACAAAAGACCGTTTTATTAAGTTAACAATAAAATCCCAGTCTCAGGGAGATGCTGAAAGAGGTTTTGAAAAAGATTATCTTGACTTATTTCAGATAGGCTCACGGTTTTGCTAACATCCACTATGTGTTATTGATAAAGGAGCCTCTTAGCTGTTGCTCTCCAATTTGCAAAGTCATTTCTGTCAGTGGGAATTTCTCTCCCTTCCACATGAGAAGTCCCTTCGCACCAGGATTAAAGACTGCTGGGGGTGTGTGTGGGGGGGTGCTAAATCTGTCAATGGACTCCCACATCCTGGTCCATACAGAGTGCCACGCATCACAGAGGAAAATATAAAGCAAACCTTCCAAAGCTGCTGCAAATTCCAGTCCCACCTGTCACTGATGTCAGATTGTTTTTAACAGCATAGGCTTCTGTCTGTGACAATTACTGATGATAGATCCTCTGATCTGGGTAGGCTGAACATGAGGAGTCTGTATCGCAGCCCGCAGAATTAGCACTGTTTGTAGTGTCTGGGATTTGCTGTGTCACTCATGAACTGCCAAGATAACTGCATCATTGCAGTGTGTCACACATCTCATATTTTTCCTCCCCTTTCCTTCTCCCTCCCTTATATTTTATCTCCCAGAAGTTTAATCTCTCCTGCCTAAGCCAGCAGCTACCAGAATAGAGCAAAGTACTTGAATATGATGAAAAGGCCATTAATTGCCACCAGCCTGACCTCCCATCACAGGCTGCCTCCCTCCTCACTTCTCATGGGAAGGTTATTCTCCTAACGGTGTGCTGCTGTACCCACTACAATAATCGCTCCTGAGCAACGGCAATAGTGACATTACTTTTGCTCATGAGGCTGCGAGAACTTGGTGAGCTGAAGACTACAAAAGCAGCATGGTGACAGGCTGTATAAAAAAAAAAAGTGTTCAAGGGTCTAACCCAAAGCCTATTTAAATTCAGTAGAAGTTTCAAATGTGGCCCCTAATATCTTATGTGCATCTTAGAAAGACCTTGAGCACCCAGGAGTGCGGCAAGGTTTACTCATCTAAGTCTGGCTGAAAGTAAAATTCTCAATTCCTTCCTCTATTCCTCATGGCACATTTCCTAACAGTATAATTTACAGGAAAATGATCAAAATATCATTAAGAAATGTCAGCACTCTCAGTCAAGCTCCTTTCAGAAATATAAGCAGTGTGTTGCAGGCATAATAAAGTCGTGATTAGAAGTGTCCTTTAAATCACAGGAAAGGGAGGCAGAGTAGATGTGCCCTATTCCATCTCTGAACAGGCTCTTTGCGTGACTGTGAGCAAGTACATAACTAGCAAATGCCCAGGCATAACTCAATTCTTTAATGCCTGTGAAGATATTAGTACTTCTGCGCTACCCAGCAATAGCAATAACATCATCATTTCCCCCCTGCACATCGGAAGGCACAGCCAAGCCAACCCAGAGAAGCGCATTGCTGAAGCCGCTTCCCTGCTGAGCCCGGCTTCGGGGCCGAGCAGAGGCAAAGCAGCAGCTGAACCACAGAGCGCGAGAACGGAGGCTGATGTGATCCCCCATGTTAGCAGTGGGCATGGTTACACCAGAGTTAGATTTGGGGTTGTAGTGGGAAACGAAGAATGGCAAGGAAAGGGCAAAGGACCAGAGCAAGAGTCATAATACTAAAGAAATAAGTTCTGCATGAGCACCACCAGTTCTCCTCAGTCTCCTCAGCCGTGTTCCTGCTAGCAAGCCCATGCACACAAACCGAGACAGACACATGTGAGAAGCAATCCATTTGTCCTATGATAATGTTACTCTAATTAGCCATATATCCTTGGCAGCTAGGACTACATCTTGAAAGGAAAAAAAAGGGTTCTTCAACCCTTGCTCTTTTCCTACAAAGAAATAACAACATGACCTCTGTAGAAAAGATAATCAAGGACATTTCTGTATGTAGCACTACATTTTTGTGTTGACTACTTCACATTTTGAAGGAAAAAGTCCACGAGACAACAGAAAGGGGTGAGACCTCATGGGGCATTATTCCAGGGAGTTATTACTGGCTCACTTCCAGAAAGGACACTCCCAGGATGGATATTTCTATTCTAGAACAAAAATGTCTCATTTTGGATTCCTTTAACCTTTTTTAGAAACAATAGCTCACCTGTTATATTTGGCAGACTCTGCCAAATCCACTTCCCTGGGTAGGCACCCCTTTTATTGCAAGGGGCTTATTCTTAGATCCAGGTAAAATGTTATGTCACCAACCTAGACATGAATTAAAGGAAAATGTGTGCGTGAAATACTGCGTATATATAGCACCTGTCAGAGATGCTGTGGAGTTGGAGAGCTTAACTGCAGTCCCAGCCTGGGACCAGTGGACAGAGAGATGCAGAAGCTTCAGTTTAGCTTGTGGCAACACCACCACATATACGTATATAGCATTCACATATATGCATATATCAATCGGTCATAAAACAAGTCCCCAGGAGTGTTTTGGGCAAGAAAGCTCATCATCTTCAGATGCTGTAAAGGAGTGGGATCAATCCTATCAAACAGTTCTCTGCGAGACTGTTTCTTTCTCAAAACAGCCCTGCAAAACCTAAACCCACCTGTGTCTAGGTTGCCAGATTTGAAGCAGATACCAGATTGTTTTACTTCCTAAGTTTGAACATAGCAAACAAAAAAAACCAACCCAAACCACAAGATAATACACATGGGATCTGTGAGCTTTTCTTAAAGCTGAAATGATTCTTTCGTGAGACAAAATATTGCTGTTAGCCCACTCTTGCTGTAAATATAATCAGTGCCAAAAGATACGTTGGCTTTCCTAGTCCCATTTGTCCAGTTCAGTCACAAAATGGTAAAGAAGCCAAAGCTTAGATGCCAGCTAAAACTGTGGTAAAGCCAAAGGTGAAGACTAGATCATGCTGTTCTACCTGGTAGAAAGAGCACATAAAGGCACCTAAAAAGGATTTAACGTATAGACAAGGTGACAGTATTTCTGAAATAAAAGATTGGAATACTTTCGTGGTGACTTTTTTAGGGTCATAAAAAAGACAAAATACCCATTTACGAAAGATGTGTGCGGGTGGTGTTATTGCCAGCTCGCGAGGCAATAGCTACACTTGCATATTATGTATCGTGTAGGTTTATTTCCAGACACTCAGTGTTCTGGAGACATTTATCATACGCTGCCGAACAACTAACGTTAACATCCACTTTGAGCAAAGGAACAGCTTTAAATGTCTGCACTGATCCAACTTTTTGTCTCTTCACTCCTCTGTTCAGCAGACAGAACACTTGTTCCGCTGGGCTGTTTATTCCTGGCAAACATGGAACAAATTCTTCTCAGCCTTGGAAAAAGAGCAGCTTGTAGTTATTAAAACAGAAAGAGAAGCAAAAGAAGAAAACTGGGTCACTGAGGTGTCAGAAAAAGAAATTACTGGGATGTCATGAGAGAAAAGAAAAAGAAAAAAAATCAAGATTGTCCCAAGTTTTGTTATAGAAGAGACAAGCAGGAAGGAGCTTCAAAAGAAGGTAGGGATTACATTACAGTTCTATACCCTGACTTCTCCGAGCTGCCAAAGGGCTGGCGAATCCAACAGCTCATGACCAGAAATAAAGAGCAATTATAGCTGGGCAATGGAAAATTGATGCCTCTAAACGCATAACCTCTTATGCTGATGCCTCCCAGCAAAGAACAGAAGCTGGACTGGTGGGTTTCCAATGTAAACTTGTATCATCAGTTTAATTCTGCTTTTATTTAATGCCTGTCCTTTATGTGGCATTAACTTCAGCATAATATTGAAGGCTTTGGTTTTTTTGTAGCATCGTAAGTATAAATGTAATAGTTATACAATAATAATAATAAATCAAGAATGTACTAAAGTCACCGCAATAACTAATAATAATGTTAAGACAGTCTATGATGCATCTAAAGTTCAGTACCTCAGAGAGTTAATTAAGTCCTAAGTTAATTGGCAGTGATCTTATTTCTAGACAGGAAATGTAGCCGATTATCTTGTTTATGCTTAAACGAGTAAATGAGGTCATAACAAGACTTTTTGGGGTATTATTGATTGATTTGTAATTTCTTAATTAATTTTGATTGACTTTTCAAGTATCTTGCTTCTTGACTTAATTCTTTGCTTCCAGGGAGCTGAAGCTACTGACGTGACTGGTGGTAAAGTCACAGTCACCATTTTCACTGTATGAAATATGTAGTTTTCATAACTCCACTGTACTTTTAAGATGCTATAGTACTGCAGATAAAGCTTCGGCAGCAAAGTGCAAATTAACTTGCTGTTTTCATAACGTCCTGCCTACCTTTACCTGTCATAAGGTACACAGTAGCATCAGAGATGCCAAATTGGATTTAATAATTCAGACAAGCACTGCTATGTCATTTCATATGTTCCTATTAATTGTACAAACATCACCATTTTATTGCTTCAGGAAATGATTACCTTTAAAAATAGTTAATGGATAAGTATATGAAAACCAAACCCAGGTAATGTTTTCCAGATTAGAATTACAGAGAACACCAACCCTTTACAAGGCAACTTTGTTCCGTCACAACCTACTCAGCATCTTAAATCTTTTTAATTGCAAGAGGCTTCTCCCCATATAGCCTTATCCAGAACTATCCAAGAGTACACCAGTTATCACACAGACTTAAAAAACTGAGCATAATGTTAAAATTCAGCTCATGGGAAAGAAAGAGTCAAAAAGGACCTTTAGCTCACAGCACCTTCAGTGAATCTATTCTTTAGCTGCACAGTTACATAGCACCAGATAAAATTAACAGCTCGTTTTACCTTGCCTTCTGCCATTTTAAACCAGAATATAGGTCTGTGGTGATGATGGGTGACAGTGCATGGGGATGCATCTGACGAGGAAAGTCAGAGCGGGGTGAATCGGGGAGCAGTGCCGCTGCCACCCCAAGTTCCCACGCCCCTGTGGGAGAGCGCCTTCCCCAGTGCCACCAACGCACCTCCTGCCAGCAGAGCCCGAGGGACGGGTCACACCAACAGGACGTTCTGTTCCCTGTAGACTGGTTTGGGTAAGCTAGATGGCCTCCCTGTAAGAAGGCAGATTAACCCAGAGATAATTAAAGGCCACAAATGATATGCAGGAAATTCGTTCCTGACAGTATCAGAATCGGAAGGGACAAATCAGGTCCAGGAGGACAAAGAGCTTGAACTGAGAAAAAGTAACAAGACTTTTTTTAAAAACAGAAGTGCAAATTGAAATGGTAGCACTTCATAAAAGGCCAAAGAAGTGCAGATGTGACCACACTGTAAACCACCACCACCCAGGCAGCAAATGGTACAAAACTGAGACTCCTTTTCTGCTGTAGATACAGAGCAGTCCCAGAATGGTATAAATACTTCCCTTCTTTATCCCTCTA
The DNA here is from genome assembly GCA_008711295.1 of Anarhynchus alexandrinus. Taxonomy (NCBI): domain Eukaryota; kingdom Metazoa; phylum Chordata; class Aves; order Charadriiformes; family Charadriidae; genus Anarhynchus; species Anarhynchus alexandrinus. Next base: position 1,040,419 of record VUYV01000192.1, on the reverse strand, counting down.
CCCCCCTTCAAGTTCAGTCCTTCCCCCCCCCTTAAAACACCCCAGTTTGGGAATTAATTGACAAACCTTTCTTCCTTTGTGTTAATGGGCCTGTTCTCACTTAAACAAAATATTGTGAGAATTTAGAAATTATTCTTTACATTGACGCAAAACTCTTCCACTTGATTATGTTTTATTATGCTGGAGTTTTCTACTTACTTCAAGTCCCACTTCAGTATCCCTTGAGTACCACTATTCCATGCTATTCTGATTTTGGGCCATGTGATTCATAGCAAAGCATTAATTTTCAGGTTTTTTTCAGGTATTCAGTGTTGAACATTGTACAAGCACTCTTTCCTGTCCCCCTTTGTAGCTAGCTCAGTACTTCCCCAGCATCACCAGTATCTCCAATAATGGAAGGTGGAAGTTACCCTTTGGATAAATGCTTTCCTTATAAGAATTATATGGGCTGATTTACTACTCTTGTCTCCTCCTACAGAGCTAACACTGATTTCCTAGATCAAACTGCTCCCCAAACTCACAGCATTTTGGAGGCAGCCACCCCAACACCGAGGGAGGACATCTGTTCACGTACATTGAGGTTAAGTCTGGGGCCTCATTGCATTGTAGGTAGTTTCATCTCCTGAGAATCATAGGACCAGTTCTAGTTTGAAACATGCATTTTGCCACTATCTCATCTGGAAAGCAAGTCCATCCATTTAGGGAGCTAAATCAAGATACAATGGCCCTAGTAGTGTTGTGGGAGGTTTGAGGCATAAACATGAGGATTTTATAAAGCAACGCTTTTTTTTTTGTCCTGCTTTCTATCATTTTCCCTACTCTTACGCCGTACCTGTCACAATGGCATCCTTGAAGCTTGAGAATCTGCTATGAGCACTTATCCTTTCTTTCCACACTTGGAAGCTAATTTTTAAAGTAGTCAGGGTGAATATTTATTCCACTGGAAAATAAGAGTGCTTTTCCTTACATTTTCAGATCTTGTGGTGCAAAGACCTTCCACTAGCACTCTGCTCCCTACCCACCTGACGCAGGTGAAACCCCCTACATCCAAATATCAAGTCTACACCTCTCCCCACCCCCACTTCACCAGGAATTCTGCTTCTCCTATGGTTCAAAGCAAATTAAACAAGTTAAGATCCAATGTTTCGGGCTCGCCCTATCTGTAACTTCATTTTGTACTGTCTCAGACAACTCAGCCTCCTTTTTCTAGGCTGGAAAATATAATCTTATAAAACTCTCATGGTTTAAAAACAAAAATGACCAAAAATCTACAGTTTTAAGAATAAAATATACTTTAGAAAAAGTAATAATAGTAATGTCATCTTCATGCTAGACAAGACCTAAGACACAAAGAACGGTTATCAAGATTTTATTTTCATATTTATTGATATAAAAATTCAATACATAGGGAATTATTTCAGTCTTCTTAGAGGGAGTTAAATATCTTGAGTAGAATGACTAGAGAAAAATCCTTCTTAACTTTATCCACAGGCATAAAGCCTGACCTCAGGTGTACACGTGCCATGCAACACACAGCAAAGCAGAGGATCCCGGCCTGGCACAGGGACGACAGATCCCGGCAGACCCAGCCGCAAGCGAGGTGACTCAGCGGTGCTCATTAAGGTTTATCGGCTGTGACAAAGCACTCCGCCAGCGCAGCCACATGATGCTGGTGTTTTCACTGGTGGAACTGGGAGCAGGTTTCGGCTCAGTGGCTCCGCACTCCTTTGGGTCAGTCTTAATTTAAGTTACTGTTGCTCCCCATACAGCATTTTAAGGTTATTTGGCTATTTGTATTCTTGAAGGCGGGAGGCTCGCACAAGGGGCCGCTGCTGGGGAACAAACTAGAGCAGTATCACCAAATACCCATAGTGCTGGGAAATTCTTCCGGGCACCTCTGCTCTCTGTGCCAGGCCAGCACCTGCACGGTTCGTTTTGGGACAACCTGACCCAGACAATGCAATAGAAATTTTTGCTTTTATTATCCTGCCCTGAATTTAATGGTCTACTTCAAAATGTATCTTTGAGTTATGAAACCATTATGCCACCATTTATTTTTTTTCCTGATTGATGCTCTGTGGAGAGAATACTGCCAGTAGCATTTCTGTACAGTAAACATCTCTTTTTTTGCCTAGTCAGTGTATTCTCAATTAAAAATATATTAATAGCCACAATCCTCAGCTGTGCTCATTTACATAAAAAGAGTGCAAAATGGTACAGAGCCTCCTGTGCTGCCTTTTCTGAACAGATATCAAATGCCTGGAGAGCACTGTAAAGATCTCGTTGTTTCCTATGCAATAGCGAATGCACTGATGCGAACCATTTCCAGTACATTTTGGTTTGCTCCTGTTTTTCTTAATCGCAAATGGGACTTTAAATAAAACAAATTAAAATTCTGATGGGGTACACAACTCTTAACAAAACTAATACCCTGCTCACAAATGCCATGCAATTTATGAGTAGAGTCCTCTGGGTAATGACCACAACAAAAATGCAGAGGTACAGATGCACGAGAAGTTAAAGCAGACCGGCCTAAAATCAATTCTGTTGTCAACTGTGTGGCATTTAATAACTGGGATTGGTCATCGCTCTTTGTATAAACGTGGGGAGGAAAGGCAGGATTATCAGAGTCATCTGACTTCATCAACATAAATATATATCTAGGTAAACTCCCCATCAAGTACAAGCAGTCCCCAGGAATTGCCATTTTACGAACTGTTGCAGCAATTGCATTTTGATCAGCCCTTTACATGTGTTGCATGTGAGAGGGGCAGAAGGAGCACACGATCATTCTACCAAAAATAAGTATTACCCGAAACACAAGATATGCAGAAGACTCATCAGCTGTAAGCACTAGTCTTGTTGCTCAGCTTTGGGCAAGGTTACAAGTACCAACCCCCCAAACAGCTGTGCCTGAGCACAAGAGCTTCACCAGTGTGCCCCATGCTCCCAGGCTGGGGGTGTCTGTCTTGGCAGCTCAGGTCAAGACAGATCTTTTGAAGCCACTCTGGATCAAACCGGGCCACATCTCGGTTTAGTTTCCCCCAAAAGGAGGCCTGTTTGCCTCTCCAGGCTGGCTCCACGGTGCAAGCCAGGACACGAAGCCCGGCCAGGCTGGAGCCGGTCTGAAACACAAAAGCCCAAAGCCCAGACAAGGCAGACAGCAGGTCCACAGCACAGCTGTTCGCTCCGCTTTGGGGGCAGCAGTTACGCCTTGTATGTATGTGGGCAGAGAATTCAGCATGAATTCTGTGAATTCAGAATTCACAAGTATCCTTTTTTATGCAGAGAAGTATTTCTGGGTTTTAGGCTAAGGGCTGGAGTCTTTTAGTGACTGTAACCTTTTTATAATTACACAGCTCTTTTCACAGTAATATTAACTTTCCAGCCATTGTCTCATAGCTCATTTCCCTTTCTTCAGCCACGACTCGGCCAATTCTCCTCTCCCACCCCTCTCGGTTATGGTTTGATGTTTTGTTTAATTTCGGCATTTCTTTGTTTTCTTGAAGACTTTTGGTTGGGGTTTGGTGTGTGTGTGCACTTGGGGGGGGGAGGCGGGGGGCATGTTCAATTTATAAGTTCCCAATCTTGTTGTCCAACCTATTTCTCCACCTCCAGTTTTGGGTTGTTACAGTCATATACAGCTGCCCTCTGCAAATTAATATTACCATTGCTATGCTTCAATGCTTTGTATTTCCAGCCCCTTTAAACCTCTTACTTTAGAACACTGTTTTGCAATAATATGTTGAATAAATGAGTAACCACTTCATAGTGCTCTTGTATTTATGAATAACCAGAGAAATTTCTTTTTTTGGCATTGAATGAAAAATTAGATGTACTTTAAAGGCTCCTAAAATGTATTTTCAGTTGCTACCAGATGAAATCAAAGAGACAAAATGACTTTTTTCTGCTTAAATATTTCATTGATTTTTCTTAGAACACTATCCTCCCTCCTCTCAACCCGAGGTGCACGCGACGATTCCTGGCTATACCATAGAGCTTTCTTTATACATGTAGACCTGATCAGAGTATTTCTAAAGAATGGCCCACAGTAATGTTAAACACGTTTTAATGCACATATTCTACCTGTATAGACTAGCGCCCAAGAACTCCATCACAGAACTGAACTGGACTCACTGTGCCGGACGTGCCTGTCTACAGGTACTGTGTGCGCAGTGCTAAATTACACCCATATTCTAGCTGCCCATGGCTTCACACAGCCTGTGCACATTAATTGTTCCATCCAGGAACAAAATTGAGAAAGGCATGTGGGACCGCGCGTGGAGAGGGGGGCACACTTATTGAAATTCATGTATTGCTCCGCTTGATTCCCCAAGCCACGCGCGGGAACGCTCAGCCATAGGCGGCTGCATCACTGTCTCGGGGAGAGGGAAGAACTGGGGCAGAACTGTTCCGCTGTGTGGTTTCACTGCCGGTCGCAGCTTTGCAGACATGCAAGGCACAAACCCAAGAACCCGGCCCATTGGGTTTCAGTGTCTGCAAACCCAGAATACACCCAGAGCTAACGGTGGTAATTGTGTAACAATTTATGTACGTTTATTCACACACCAGATATTTTCTGAAGATAAAAAAAAGTATTATAACTTCTCATCACATGAAAGCAAAATAAGCTTATGCATCCTTCCAAGCTGAGATCAAACTGCTTCCCCCAGATGTGCCCAGCAACCTGCCCAGCATTCTTCTTTAGCTGTTTCTTTAATTTCTTTAGCCTCTCCAAAATAGAAACAACACAACACGAGCATTTTCAAATCAAAAAAGAAGCTTCCTACCACACAGAAAGACCACACACAACTACATCAGCACGCATGTAAGTCTGCATGTATGCTTTGGCTCTCAACAAAGCCGTGCACAGCCCTTCGCTGGTGTTGCTTCCTTAGAAGCATCGGTTATTGCAGCAGGAAGCTCTGCACAGGAGCCATCCCAACATCAGGGCAGACTTGAAAAGAAAGATGCTTTGATTTCAAAAGCCCATTTCTTAAATCTTAGCAACTGGTGTAAATCAGGAGCTCCGTTCCAGTTACTCCAGTGTAAAACCACTCTAATTTAGAAGGCAAATCCAAGTCTGGCCTTTCAACTTGCAGAAGCACCTGAACTCGGGCTGGGCAGGTAGGCTTTTTGCACAGTTTGGGGCTGAAAGAGGGAGAGAGTTGCATTTCATACGGTTCCACAGCTCATCTCTCTGAACTTGACTTCTCTGCACAGTATCTGACAGAATACAGCCCACAGGGAGGGAGGGATATAAGTACAACATTTCTTTCTGGTTAGATTGAGTTTTGCAAGTGCAGATAAGTTTTTAATATTTTAAAATACATTTTGAATTACAATTGTAATTAGGCAAGGAGCTTTTTTCCCCATAATCACATGAAATGGCCCAAGCAATTTAGCATTCCAATTTTCATATTCATAGAGCAAATATTAGACTGTCCAGTTACATTATTGAGCAATAGATAACAATCCTAGGTCACACTGTATGTTCTTTTTAAGTAGATACGTAATATGGAAGATTAAAAAAATATTCTTCTAAAATTATGGGGGAGGGGGGTATATAAAATTTTTCTGGCTTAGAATTGTAATTCTAACTGGAGAAGAAGCCAAATTATTTCTTAACATTTTCAAACCACAACTCGCAGGACACTGCAACCCTGAGCTGAGACAACTGCATATCTTCAAAGTAGTCACTTAAAACTATGAGCCCATTTATGTCAGACCCCTGTAAACCCACTAGTCCAAAACTAGAGGCATGGCACAAGATTATGCATGGAGTATCATCTGCTAACTGAAAACATGAAGCTAATTAAATATACAAATTAGGAAAAGACATCATTCTCCCACTCCAGCTCCCATTTCATAAGCAGTCCTTACAAACACCTACTCTATGATAAATCATGTCTTCAAGGATACCCAAAATCCACATTTTCCATAAATGTATGTTTCCTTGAGCTCTCCATATCAGTTCTATGTTTGTACCCAATTGGATCCTATCATACTGCATTCTTCAGGCATGCAGCTGCTTTTCTGTCTTTGGTGTTTTAAAGAAAATTAAAATGAGACTTAACACTTTTAATTAGATGTTTAATTCATGCTTTTGTGAGCTATTTCCTTCCAATCTGAATTTTGTCACACAACTATAACAGTCTTTCCACTGCCAATTTTTTTTTTTTTAAATGCAAACTCAGTGTCTCATAAAGAATGAGTATTGCACAATTTGGTAAAGAATCTGAAAGTGAAAGTCTCATTTGTTAGTAAAGTAGGAACGCCTAGTAACTGTCACAAGCTGTGGCTGCAAAAATATGCAATATTCAGAACAAAAAACCCTCCAAAACCAAAGGAGCAGTTTAAACACATTTTATAGGGGGTACAGTAAATAAAGTTTAAGGGACTAGTTGAAAGAGCAAGTTGAGCAGAACATGGTTCTTACCAATGAGAAGCAAGTATTTTACTACTTTCGTGGTTTTATTTTTGAAGAAAAACATGCAGAAATAATCCTCTAAAAACAAATGAAATAGGAGTCAACTATTTGAAGGTAGCAAAGAGCAGCCCGGTTTTCAGGAGGAGCTTCCTATTTCCACTCTCACTGGCATTCATGCATTCACAGCATTGCTTTCCAAATCCTTCAGCAGCAGCTGAGTGTCATTCAGCCAAATGATGTTCCCATTAAGAAAGCAACACATACCAGGCTAAGTCCTATGCCTTTTCCCCTGCTGTCAGTTATTGTTCCTAATCACAAGATGAGGGTGAGCAGGATGTGACCTGCCCTCAGGACCACATCATATAAGCTGCGTCTTGGCCTGTACTGCTTAAGCAACACTCTCCCCTTCCCCTTTTCCCTCCACCCTCTTCCCCAGTACACCATCAGTATCACCACTGGTTGGCACTTTGTTTTATTCATTGCCCTGGTGCAGCGTGGGAACCATCTTTGTTGCTGCATGTTGCCATAGGTGGTTGAGTGCGCAGGTTGTGGAGGCAACATCAGCTCACGTGTTTCTATGTGAATCTGTAAAGGGATCTGTTCATACTTTCAGAGTACCTACAAGTACTCCAGCACTATCAGTATAATGGATTATCATTATTAATAATAACAACTAGAGACCTTCTGTAGGCCGAGATTCCTGGTTTTGCCACATCTGGTGTTCATGGCCTAAAATGATCATCCCTTTTGAATCTACTTTTTCATCCGCTTGCGTGCACGTAGCTAACCTGGCGATTCTGCTCACAGTTTTCTGAGTGTGTTACACCCGCACAGCCTCACTGTGCATAACTGGGTTAGTCTCTTCAACCTGCAGCCTTCAATGGGGCCCAACAGCAAAGCCCGTGGTTTGCCGAGAGCCAAGCCCTGAGATGGAGGCAGCTTGTATTCAGTGATGGAGACAGAGTTTTGAGGACTTCGGAGATATTTAAGGTTGTTTGAAACCGCTGGTTCTGTCTGGACACTACCATTCTACTTTAGAAAAAGTATTTCCACGGATATTCTTGTATAAGCAGATTGAATAACCTTTGGATAGGTTGGCTGAGGGTTTTTGCATGCCTTTTAAAAGTGACCTTAACATCCAGCATCCAGGCGGGCTAATAACACTACAGTTCTGCCTACAGCATATATGGTGTCACAATGCAGTTTGTCTGAAAGCCATGTCAAAACAACTGTGATCCAAAAGCCACCGTCTGGCTTTACCAGAAGCATGTTGACCAGCAAAAGTTGGTGGCCATGCTTCTTCACCAATCCTCCCTTTGTACAGACCGTGTCACCTGTACTGCAGCCAGCAGCTTTTGAGCCTGCATGTTTGGATGTAAAATTACAAAGCGCAATTGCCTGCACTACAAACACAACAAGCAACAACTTCACCAAAAAAAAACCATTCTGTCTTGTACCAGAGCACCCCGCACGAGAAGGGCCTCCCCTCTGAGTATTACACAGCCTCAGCTGCTGGCAAATATTCCCAAAATAACTACCAGTTGCTATTGATCAATGTGGACATTCACAGCCTAAAGAAGGTATCATCAGATTATCAGAATCATTAACTGAAGGAAGGAGAAACAACAACACAGCCTGGATAGCCTGAGAACACACAGGTTCATACCTTACCTGATCCCTTCTTCTCCTTGAAGGAAGGCAAGTGAGTCATTACCTGAGCGGTCATATTTGCATTGTTTCAGGTAACAGAGTAGGTCATAATTAGAAAACACCTCAAAAATTCTATGTAAGAAAGAAACCCTTAAACAACCAGAATCTGGATTTCACTCCAGGTAACCCTGCAAAGACCTACTGTATCAATAATCTATTTACTTACAGATATACTTCAGTAAAGTTCTTGGCAAAGCAAGGTCAGAACCTCAGCAGTGGGTGGGGGAGACACTGCAGAGCTCCCGAGCCCCCCAGCAGCAACACATGTGTGCACAGGTTGGCAATCAACTCCTCATCACAGGCTGTGGCTGCAGGTGTGCGAGGGTGCATTGTGCACACTCATAAACGTCTTTAAATCTGGCTTTCTCATCTGGGTGGCTGAATTCAGAAACCACTCCAGGCCCCTCTCAAAGCCTGTTCTCAACCGGGAGCCTAGTTAAATCACTTCAGGGGAAATTGAAATCAAAGATGGTTTTCTGCATCCAGCTGAAATGGATTGTTTAGTGATTACAAAAATATAACCCTTCAAGTGGGCTCAGGGTTCTGTGGAGAGGTAGAAAGGCTGGGAGCAGTCTGCATGAAAGAGAGTAAGTAGTTTTGTGGGGGGAAAGGCATTTTTCCCTCTTTTAACACAGCTACTAATGAAATAGCAAGAGTGGCTTACAAAGAAAACATGCAAACATTAGACTGCTGTGAATTATGCAGTTTGGTAAGAGATAAAATAATAATCAGCTCACCATCAAGACCAAATCCCCAAGCTGCTTGTAGGATCATGATCGGAGCGGTGTTGAGTCATCTCTTTTGCATACCTCTGCGGTACGCAGCATTCTCAGCATACCCAGAGCTGCAGCCGCAAGTGGACTGCGACTCCAGCAGCCGCTGCCCTTCAGTCCCAGCCGAGCAGGTGGAGGTGGAGGTGGCCTCCACACCAGCCCACCGCTACTTTAAAGGCACATTTTATATGACTGACAGCTTCTCCCACCCATCTCTGCCTCCTTTATCTCCTCAGGAGGCACTTCCCTCCCTCCCACCCACACCTGCAAAAGGCTGAAGCTTTCAGTCAGCCCATGGGGATGGTTTGTGGCCAGCTGGGCATTAATTTGTTGGTATAAGGATGTGTCGTTAGCAGGAGGAGCCCTCCCTGGCTGGGTGTATTTAAGGAGCTGTTGTGGCAGTTCTAGATTGCCTGATAACCTCGTTGTCACCTCCCTGGGTGGCTGTAGTAAAAGTGCTGCAATTTTCTTTGGAAGGGCAGGAACCTGCAATATAATTAAATACGTCAAGTCAGTTCTGATCCAGTGTGTGGAGACCCCAGGGTAATTTGCTTCCCTTTATAAACCTGAACTTGATTTGCTTAATTTCTTTCTAGATGAACCTGAACGCTGGCTTTCAATTCTCATGGCCTCTTATTTATTATTTTTTAGACAGTTCATCCCTCCAGACACAAATCATAATTACCAGAGACCGGAGGGAAAGAGCCCAAATTCAAATGAATACATATATACATATGTGTGTGTGCACGTGTGTATTAAGCTGCTGCCTGTCAAAGGCGGTTTAATGAAGCTGGAGGGAAGCTTTTAAATAAAGTCATGGAGAATGTCAAGCAATGTGAAGCAACCTAGTTAAACACAGAAAAACCTGTCCTCCCTTTCGTTTGGCTCCTGATTTATGTCAAGCCGAAATAAATGATAATAACACAAGGTTATTAGAGTTCTCTATGATACAAATATGAAGTGTATGCATTTAGAAATCTTAAGACTATAAAACACAGATGGAAGCACACCATCCATAAATTCCAAACCATCTCATTTAAAACACATGCAAAGCACACCAAAAAGAGAGAGCATGAGAAATAAAGATTGAAGTCTCAGAACTCTTCCTGAAGCACAAATGTTCTCTGAGAGCGATATTAGCACAAAATTATTTGAAGGCAGAGACTGGCTGCTATACAAAAATGCCAAAATCATGTTTAATTTTCATCAGATCTGGAGCAAAACCTCCTGTGTGTAGCTTCATTTTACCGTTGGAAAAAGGCATAACCCCAGCAGGGTGCGGAAACACCCTGCTAAGGAGCATGGACCATCTCAGGAACCCATGGCCCACCCTGCTGTGGTGTGGCAGGGAAGAGCNTCTCAGGAACCCATGGCCCACCCTGCTGTGATGCCAGGCTGTGTGGCAGGGAAGAGCTTTTGGTGCATCGTCATAGCCTTGCGAGGAAGCAGCGCCGGTGTGACATGGCCGCGTACATCCTGCGTCCATTTCTGCACTCGCCCACATCCTGTGTGCGCACACGCGGGCTGCTGGGGTTGCCCTGTGGGCAGGACATCTGTGGGGCCGAGGTAGTTTCCCACTGCCTAATTGTTTTCCTTACTTTCTGGGGTGGGAAATCTCTGTAAAAAGCTTCTCTGAACGTACCTGCAGAACATAAATTCCCAGGAAAGTGGCAACGCTGATAGTAGTTCTGCCTTTTCTCAACCCCTTTTGCAGCGAAGCATTCTGATAATGAATATATTTGACTATAAGTAATAATAAACTTTACAGAAAGGAAATGAGTATTTTTATACATCTCAATTCAACAGACTCGAGTTTAATTCTAAGCCCTTCATTTGAGAAATCAGTTGTGAGGTTGATTATATGTCAAAATATCCAAGCCAATGAAGTTATGTTGATGCTATTTCAAGAACAAGTAGAAAGTGTAATTTAAAGAGATAAGACCAGCGAAGAACAGAGCATTTGAATATTTTCTTCTACAGGTGACTAAAGATCTAATTACTGTTAGTAAAAGCCAACTCTTTGTGTCAGAAAGAGTGCTTACTTCAGCGGCTGCAGATTAAAACACTCTAGTTAGTCGTTTTTATATTCAGGAAAAAAAATTAGCCCATAAATTCTTTTATACTTCCAGTGAAGATATTTTTGGAACTGCAATAAATTTCTCATTACATATAATACACTACTGTCTGATTTTTTTTATTATTTTTACCTTAAAATTATGTCTAAATGGGACAGTCCAATTATGTCTGATTTAATGTTCTAATGTAATCCTGCGTGATTACAAGAAAGGTCTCGGGTTATTTAACAAGTGACGTTTTGGATTTATTACAAAAGCGATATTGGAAGTATAGGACCTGTGGGGAGCCAATTAAACTTTCCTGGACATCGTCTGCTTGACAGTGTCCTCCTGCCACTAACCTGCCACCTTGCCTACAGAAATAACCAACTTGCTGTGCAGTGCCTGGGAAAGTGGAGTTTAGTTCAGGGCTGTATCCTTTAGGAGAGCAGAAGAGGAAGACAAAAGAAAGAAGATTTCAGTTGTTTCCATTACTGACCATGTCAAAATGACCACCCTGTGGAAACAGCCTGGCCTCCTTGTCTGTGGTGTCCCAAAGAGTCAATGCCAGGGAGAGACCGTGCCCGAGTAAATATTTAAGTGAATAAATCTTAAAGGCCAGAGAAGCGAACTCAGCATGTACTCTCTCACCTGAACCAGGTTCCCTCCCTTTTGTACAAAGTTGATGTGAACCTACAGACTGATGTGAAAGGTGAAATTACGCCCCTGTCCATTCTGGCTGTTTGAATGCATCCGCGTGAGAATCCAGTGTCCGGCAGGGCAGCACCCGGCTTGCAAAGCCCTTGCGGCTGGTAGGGGTGTGTGAGGGAGGCTCATCCTGGCTGGGCTGCCAGAGCCCACGTAGAGAACTACTAGAGCTGGCAATTAGAAAAGCTAACTTTTAATTGCAAATGAAGCAGATTTGTTCAGTGGTGGACATGGAGCCATGTGATGACTCTGTTACAGCATCGTTTTCGGGAGCCAAACTTGCACTTGAAAATGGATTTGTTGGAATTTTTATAGCTGTACTTCTGGTCATGAGATATTGATTTTAGAGCTAGATATAAATGAGTTAAAATAAGGGGAAAAAGATCCTAAGCTTTGTCTCAGTGACCAAAGCGATCTGCCATAGAAGCCTTTTGCTCATATAGGCACGTAGTATTGCTCAGTCCCGGCACAGCAGTCTGTGTAGCCAGGCCATACAAGGAGAGTTTTGTATCACTCCAGTAAAGCCACTTGCAGATGTCGAATAGGCTTCCTAGGAGAAGTGCAATTTTAGCAGAATAATTCTGTTTATATAGCAGCTTTCACTGGTGCAATTATGATGACTAGATATTGCACTCCTCTTTCTCTGCACCTGAGAGGATTCATTCCTGTGCCAAGAAAACCTACAGACCAGGCCAGAAGCAAAAGTTGAGTTAATTAGAATACAGATAAGCTCTTTATGACTTACCTCTGTTTTGCCACTCGTATTACACAAGCAAAATGAAAGTCATCTCATTATGCTAGAAACTGTACCAGCACTCAGCTTCCTGCTACTGGTTTCTAGCTGGAAACCAGCTACAATGAGGGATGTAGTGAAGAACGGGCAGGCACAGACAAGGAGAGATCAAGGTAGCAGCCAATCATCATAGGAAATATGATAATCTTTTGATCTCTTGCTGTATCCAAATCATTTAAACATTGCAACCGGCAACAACAGCATCACGTGAGAACCCTCATTCTGCCTCAGCGTGCACTGCAACCATTTATATATTCCTCTTCAGCCCTCAGAAATCTTATGCTCGTGTTATTTCTTTATTGCTTGTTTGTTTTTCTCTCCTTCACTGCAGACTGGCTCTGCTGGTCCCACTGTCTGGCCGCATTAGCACTCATCAGGTATAAAGCAGAGAGTGCGATACACTTTTTCAGGGCATTTGAGCATGAACTATTTTTCACTCTGGATTCCCTCTACCTTGTTTTGCTCCATAACTTTTCCCAGTGCAGCGATCACCCTGTCCTCCAATCAGCTTTACAACCTCACCAACAATGCTGCTCCATAGATCAGCCCAGGCTGCTGCAGGATCGTGATGATTTTATGCCTCCAGCCTGCCACTTCACGCTGCCCCTAACTACCCGACGAGTGGAAGTCCCAAGGTTGTTTGTAAACTGGTATGTCTGGTATAGCCAGCAGGCTGGCTTGGGTTGTAAATTTGATGTATTTCATACTTAAGTAGGAGTGTCAACTGTTAAATCCATTCCTTGCTAAAAATAAAAGCTACATAATAAGCCTGATACTGTAGATCACTTTAAACCAGATACTGTAATCCCCACTTGAGACAGATACATGACCTATTAAATTAAACATAGATTCCCTCAAATTGCATGCAGAACCTCTCTCAGATCAGACTGACTCCATTACTTTAGCCTGTAAATAGAAATATTGAACTTCTGTATATATTCAGACATGATGTATACAGTCACTTATCAGCTGTTGTATATGCATACTGTATTACCAGAGGTGTGCCTCGAAACAAAACCGATGTCGACAACGTTTTCAAACCGAAATACCTAATACCATCTTCCTAAATATGTAGTTAATTTTGTTAACAAAACAGGTCTTTGTTTTCTGAATAGGTGACATCTATGGCAGGTGAGGAAAAAAAAATTCCGTCTATATTAAGGTGCTGATAAATGATTTTGGGACCCACATTTGAAAACAGATCTTAACACCTGGGAAAAAAACCCAAACTTGGGAATGCCCTTACATTTAAATAATTACACTGAGATCTCTAGATTTTTTTTCCGGGAAAACACACGTTTCTGTAGCATTTGCAGCTCAATAAACTCTGTTGTTGTAGTTGTATTTTACAACTTTCTTCATCCTTACACTGAAGGGTGGCCTTGGCGATTTATGCGAGGGAAATGTTGAGAGGAGCACTGAGATGACATCAGGAAAGAATACAGCCCCGTGACCTGGTCTGCAGAGAGGTTTTGATCACACTGAGACTTCAGCCTCATCTTTTCATGGTTCCTGAGATGGACAGAATGAGTACTGTCTTCGTGTGGAGTACTGCAGAACCAAAGAAACAGATTATGCCTATTTTGTTCCTGTGTGGCACCTGCTTAGTGTGCTTTACCACTTACTGAGCATGGGCTGGACATTGCATTATATCATTATGTACAGGGTTAAACCAGATTCCTGCTGAGTACCCACACCCAGCGTTTCACAGCTGCTCTCTTGCTTTGGCACACAATCAGGGCTCGTTTCCAACATAGCTCAGCAAAACTGCTACCTCCGTGTCTTGCAGCAACTCTCATTTATTTATTCAGATTTATCACCACACCTATCGAGCCCTGAGCTTTTACATGTTTGGTTTTTTTTTTTTTCATTTTTGCTCCCCAAACTTCATCGCGTCAGCTGTTTTTCTGAGGGCTCACTACAAAACTGGGGCTCGCTCTACTCTCTCGGAATGCTGGAGCAGCCCTGGTATTCCCACATAAGGCTCCAAATTGGGAATGTCAAATGGGATCAAATGCATCTGAAAAACAACCGGCCGGCTGACCAAACAAATGAATAAGCAAAAAACTGAACAGGTTATGTGAGGCCACCATCCAGGTGGATGCAACAAATAATGCTTGCACTTCTAGAACGAGGAGGATAAATCAAGATGATGCAGTCTGTAGCAATATTACAGGGGTAGTATTTTCCCACGCGCTGAAATGAAGTTCTCTTGAGCAATTCCTGCAGTGGATGAGTCACTGTCTGTCTTGGATGGTTTATTCAGAATTATTTCTGTTCAGCAAGAATGGAGGAGAAATCTTATTCTCCACTGTATGTGAGCCCTCATATTTGCCCGTACCGTGCTGACGCAATACAGCGTTTCACTCCACAGTCGCACTCAAGTTATAGTAAGGTGTCTCTCAATAAGTCTGCGGTTTTCCAAACAGCATATCCATGTTTGGAAGCAAGGACGCTGTAGGTACTTTATTTTTTTTTTTTTGCAGGAAGATCTGCTCCTGAGCTGTGTGCTGTGCATCAGGCACCGAGGCTATAAAGGCAGCAGTGATAATTCCGTGAATGGGGAACGCCAGCTGATGGCAGTGCGAAGCGTGACGCCTTTCTCAGAGGTCACGGAGTTGGAGAGGAGCTGTGACTGGGAAGAGCTGAAGCCATTCTTCTCCGAGAAAGTGTGAAGCCAGCCTATATATCGGTGAAGCCACTTCAGGGATATGCTTCAGCAATAAGACATGACAAGCTGTGAATTACAGTGCATTAATTCAAGCCTAGCATATTGTCAAGTATGGGGCCAAAGGGCTAAGAGCCATCCATACAACTAGGTGTGAATTAATTCACACTAGTTCACACACTGAAGTGTCTTATTGTGATAATAGATTTAATACTCCTAAAATGTTATTTTAAAATATCTATATATTATTAATTAAGATGTAAGACTTATGCCTCCTGAACACTGAATTATATCTCAATGAAACCATTGCTCAAAATTCTTATTAACCCAGAAGGTCACTCAATTTCTCCTGCCCATTTCGTCATAATAAATAGTATAAACTATTCAGACCGTTCCGTCTCTTTGTTACAGGAACTAGCACCATCAAAAGGGAAATCCCTCTTCCTGTATGTAAAATTAATGCTCAAGTATGTGGTTGGGTAAATGTTTCCTGCATGTAGATGTTCAGCCATACGTTTCTGGATTTCTCTTTGATAAGTAAGTGCTGGCTACCGCTGAGTGATTATGTGCAAAAACCATACCAGGAGGAAAGGTGCCTGTACACAAGCTCTAATCAATGAACTTTGCTACCCATCAATTCATATTTCCAAAGTGCTTGCATTGAAATGAAAGCCATTATGGATGTGACAATTAGTAAGAAAAATACACTGGGCTTTTGTCTCTTGCCAGTGGAGGTCAAGGTACTCTAATTTTAATAGAGTGTCATCCAGAGAAGAGCTAAAAAACAGGTTGGGTGGAGCCCAGCCCTGAGGAAAGTCTACTGAAGCTGATGGGAATCGCCCAGAGTGGGTCAAACTCATTCACTTCTACCAGGAACGAGTTTGGTCCCCTGGGAACAGTTAAATATTAAATCCATTTCTGGTTTTTGTTTTGTTTTGTTTTTAACCGAGTCTCGGGCTTCTGAGCTGTTTATAAGAGAAAATGATATAGTAAATTATGTAAGATAAATGATACAGTCTGGCAGTGTGAGAAATCTACTATTCGTAACTAATTCTAATTTTTTAAGCTACTGTATGTCATAGCTAAAGCGGCACATGCTATCACTGAGCTGTCTTTGAGATTTACTACTTGTGTTAGCGTTTCATCTCTGGTTTGTTTAAAATGTTTGGGGGGCTTGAGTCTATGGTGCTGTGCTGAGGCTGTGAGCTGCATGTAAAAGGCTGAAGATGCCCTTCTGCAGCTGGGCGGGCGAGGGGACCGGCTGCCGGGGAGGCAAATTGAAGTAAATGACCCACAGTCATTTAAATGTTTCTGTATCAAAAGACAGCTCTATCAAGGGGTGACGCTGGAAGGCCTTGGCACGGGTGAAGACAAGCTTTTGCGGACCTGAAGGCAGCAGAAGCAGTCGGATCTGAGGCTTAGTACAAAGGCAGCCATGAGAATATGTGCCCTCCGCACACTGGCTAAGCAGACCTGTCTCCTCTTAAGACAGAAGGCTTCCAAGTAAAGGTTTTTACATTTTATTGATCTTTGTCTTTTATCTTCCTCTGCAGCAAACCTTTTCCAACAGCACAAACATTTTATTAGACAGTTACGCTGTTGTGGCTGCTGTAGATTCCTTACGGAGTACACCTTTTCTATGCCATGCTGGTTTTGCCTTACAAAGCAAGTTAATAAATGACATAGTTACGAGCTTTGATTGCATCACGTTCAAACTGCTCTCTCCGAGAGGCCGTGTTACCCAAGATATTAGCAGAGAGCGCTGCTCTGACCTCATTTACTGGGCAAGCAGGAGAGCGGCCGAGCCGCAGACCCCGGAGCACAGTGAAACCATTGTCTCCTTCCAGGACAAGCCACGGAGCCTGAACCGCAGGAGCGTAACCTTGGATGTCCGTTAGCGTCTCAGGCTGTGTTACATGGGTACGCAGTGAAAGGAGACAGTATCTAAGCATCTGGGAGAAAAGTCTACGACAGGTTTATTTGATATTTTTACTGGAGACCATACAATTACTGGAATACCTGGATTTATTTGAATGGAAGTATTATAGAAATATTCTCTCCAGTGGTTTCCTGCATGGAGAGGAAATTTCATTTTGCAGCCAAAATTTTGTCAGAGGGTCACAACCTCTTTCTCAATGCTGAAAAACTGTTGGAACTCACCCTCTAATAAAATGAAAGTCTTCCAAAGAGATTAACCCCCCTCGGCCCACAACAGAGGGTCCCTCCGCACCGCAGGCTGCCCGCACAGTGTTTCTCATCAAAACCCTGCGAAGGACGGCATCCTCACCAGGACCTGCTCTGGGGCTCGAAGCTTGGCAAGACTAGCACAAGGTCGAAATGCAAACACAAAATGTCTGTTAACCCTGTTTCTGAAGGCAGCAAAGTCCTGGTGAGGGAATATCGCCCTGACTCCTGCGCAGGCAGGTACGGGGGTTTCAGAAAAAGAGCATCACAGCTACAGCTGAGGAAAAGGGGTACAGGATCTTCACTTGGGCAAAATAAAGCCAGGGTTTGTTTTCTCACAGAATTACTTTTGGTTGCTGTCTTCAGAGTGAAACCTTTAAACATGCAAAACATGTGGCTAAAACGGGAATTCAGAAGTACTGGTCTGCACACTTTGAAGTGAAACTGAAAGTTTCGCTTTGGAAATCTCAGTGGCCCGGTACAGCCCTGCTCTGCCCCATTCTCTTTCTGTGGAAGCAGCTGCCGTGGCCATCTCTGTGCTCGTGCGTATAAAAAACACAAGCTAGTGACAGAACAAGGCTGTCCCCTTTTTTTTCCCAGCATCTGAGTTGCCGGACTAGATCAGAGCTAGAGTCCACCTAGTCCAGTTTCCTGTCTCTGATAACAGCCAGAACCAGATGCCTTGGACAAAAGCACAAGAAATCTCCGTTTTGGCAAAAAGGGAGTAATCTACCCCCCTTGACGGGTTCATCTTAATCTCTAAGAGTGGGAAAGTGTTTCAAACCCTGAGGTATGAGCTTTTACATCCTTTCTACAACTCTCTTAGCATTAATTATCATAACTCTGGCACCTCTGAAAACTTGTTGTAACATTTGGCACTGTGTCGAGAGTAAAGCGTGTTGAAAGAAGAGAACAGGACTTCTAAAAAAGCTGAGGCACTGCTGGGATTATTGACTCAAGGACCTCAGTGAGGGAACATAACACAGGGTCATGTTTCCCAGTAATAACATGGGTGGTTGACTTCCCAGCATAAGGAAAAACTGGAAAAATTGGAACTCGCGTTGTTTTGGACAGAGCCCAAGAAGTTACTGGAGATTTACAATTAGATCATGCAGAAACTGTGGGCTGATTTGGTTTCATTTTTTCAAACAGATGTTGGAGAGGTCCCACAAGAGGTGGTGTGGAGGGCGGCTATATTAGTAACTGGAATAAGTGTAGCTAATTCCAATTTAATACTGTATTTTATGCGTTACAATCACTTTCCTAAGTGTAAATACCAAGCATATTAATTATTCCATGGTAATTTTCTAGCCTTATAATTAAGTCGTTTTCCTTCAAAAGAACCTATAGAGTTGTGGCTCAGATTTTCAGCAGGCATTTCTGCTATTGGCAGCAACATAATCTATTCCATTGTCACTGATTTGCTCTTCTGACTAAGAGGGAAAGTGACAGTAACATCTATATCAGATCATCTGGAAAGGGCCAACTGCGCATTGCATTAAAATATGAAGTGGAGAGCAGTCCCGTGGGGCCAAGGTTAACTGTTCCTTTCCATCTGTAATTCCTGTCATTCCTGGGTGCAATCTGTAAGCTGTCACACGTCACAAGCATTTGCGGAAGATACGTGAATTACCAAAAGCTGACCACAGCAAGACAAATACAAGCTGTTCTGGGACTACTGGTCAGTGTGGGTATGTACAATAGAATTTAATTTTCTTCTGGGACACTGGAGACTGTCTTGGCCTGGGGGATGGCATATGGAGGAGTATCTGGTAGTCTCTCTCAGATTGTTCATCTTATTTGCTGTCTCAGGTGGTCATTTCTTCTTTCCCGTGCTTGGGTACTGATGCTGCCAGTCTGGCTTTACCCAATTGTTCTTAAGAACAATTTTTTTGTGTTGTTGTAGCCTTAATTATATCACACAGTTTCCAGGAAGCAAGCAGACTATTTTCCCTGCTGTCCACTATTAACAAAAAACAATATCACCACCAGCACTAAATACTGTAGTCAGAAATCCTATTACTTAGAAAACAATCTCATTTTCCTTTTCCTAAAAAAGCAAACAGAACAAAACCAAAGCATGGTTTGGATGTTCTCTGGTGTTTATTCTGTAAATACTGGAGAACACAGCGAGCCCTAACAGGGAAAAAGCTCAGCTGGACAATCAGCCCCTCACAGAGGTCCCTCTGGATTCCGTGGAAGCCCAGCACACAGAGCACAGACCAAGCAAATCCCACTGTGGCTGACCCTCTCTTCTTGTACAGGCACCTACCAAAAATAAATTCTCCTCATGCTTTTGACAAAGAGCAAACAAGCTTCTAGAAGTTTTGCAGTGGTTACAAGTCCTCTCTAAAAATAGAGCTTCAGCTCTTACTGAGTGTAACATCAGGAAACCATCATCATCTAATAGTTGTTCAACCTGCTGACATGGTGTTTCTCCCATGCTCTCGCACTGAAGATTAGCCAACCCTTTCATTCCTCCATTAGTCACCTGTCATATTTAGAAGATAGTAACCACGAAGTAAGCAACGTGGTGACTCTTGTAGCAGTTTGACATATTCGTACTTCATAGCATGGCTGTAAACCATTAATATTTGTGTTTCTAAAGCAAAGGACTGACACATTCTTCCTGTCCCACCTCAACATAGACAGCTGTGCGACATAGCGTCCACTGTCTGAAGGTGATTAAGGGTTGATGCTTACTCAACCATGGTTCACTTTTATAAAGTTCAGTGGGAACTGACTGCACTCGCAGCCTTGAGGCTGGGGCTCAAAATGGCTGAGCTAACCTTTAGACACCCCTGAAAGTCTGCTCTGATGTGTATTTAGTAAAGTGAAATGAAGACTGTAGAATAATCAATCCCTCTATCCTCTGACAGGTCAATTGCTTATTTTAGAACTGTCTTGGCTGGTTGATTATTTAATTTCCTTGAAAGCAAGAAAAATAATCATTGTGAAAGTTGCTAATGTACTCCAGGTGAAATGCAACTAAACTGTTCATTCCAATATTCACATTAGCCAAAATATGCTCGCAGTTTTGTATTTTGACCCTTTGCTCCTTCCGTGTCACAAAATAATTATAAAAATGATTAAATGATTTTAAACTATTGAATTCTAATTTTTTAAACGATTGACTTGACATTTCAATTCATTAGCTTTCAACCTGAATTGAAATTTATTCCACAGTCCTTTTCTTAATTTGTTATATTCCAATTTTGCTGTTTACATGATTGTCACTAAATGTAGAAATCATTAACCAACACTTTAATTGAATGTCATGCTTTGTATGCAGCGCGCTACAATAGGACTCTGTGTGTATTCACTATGAAACAATCAAAATGTGGGATTTGACTTTTTTCCCATCATTCTCCCAATTTTCAATACAATTTGGGATTTTCATAAAGCTTTTTTGTAAAGCACAGGTTCATGTGCACTTAAATAATGTTGATGGAATCATAAAAGGAAACTGTAATTATACTGTCAAATTTATTTTATTTCTTCTGTGCATTTCTAGCAATATTTAGAGCTGCTTTATGTTTCTGCTACTAGATAAACCCAACTTGATTGCAAACTGTAAATTAAATAATCAGTTACTCTCTACATGCAATGCCCTTTCATGGCTTCTGAGCTCACTCGTATTGTGGTAAAAGAATACCAATTGCCCTTTGGTGTTACTCCCGGGGATGATTTGGGATGAGTTATACTTGCCAAAATGCCATTTCAGGCCCCTATATCTACACCTTACGTGCTTTCACCACCACATTTGACCACACAGGTGTTGAAGAGGAATGTAACATCCACTTGGGCTTCACTGGGAAAGCGCTTCACTGCCAGCAATGCCTCTGTCTTCCCAGAAGTGAATGTATTCATGTTTCTCTCTTCCCTAAATCTCCCTGGGGTGCACAAAGCAGATGCCTGTCTCTGGCTCCCTTGCAGGGGACATCCCATGCCGTGCCATACCATATGATAGCATACCGATGTTCTTGGGGCAGACCTGGAAGAAATCCAGGCAGCCCACATTTCCTGCCGTTTGGACAGAGCAATGGACAAGGTGAGCTCTCAGGGTCATCTCTAGATCTATTTTGATGATAAATAAGCACAAGAGTAAAAAACACCCATGAGCAAGGGTGAGCGTGACTCCAAGAGCACGTTGTTAGACTGATCATTGATGGAGTAGAGAGACTTCAGCTCTGCTTCTCACTGTCTGTTTTGGTTTTTTTAAGCACTGGCCCTGTATTTCTAGCAGGACTGTGCAGCCATCTAATTACACGCAAACCAGATTTTTTCAATTAATATTACAGTCAAGTGTTTTCTTTACCTGTGGATTGAAACAGGCGTGTATTTTTCAGCCCATGACTGCATCTACATTAATGTTCCTGCAGCACAGAGTACAAAGGCTGAGTTATTCAAAAAGAGGAGTATGGCCGTGGAAAGGATCCAAGCTAATCAAATGGAAGCAATTTCAATTATATAATCAAACAGTTATATTTTAATTATAATTGTTGCCACAGGGCAGCCCAGGATTACTTTGTGTGAACCTCTACTTAAATGTTTATTTCTGAAGAAAAATATTATAAGGCATCTATGGCAATTTCATTATTATTAAGAAACTAAAAAGAATCTATAGTTAGCTAAGGGACCAGTGCAATTACCTACATCATCTTTCAGAACAGTAAAATGTAATAATAAGCCACAACGAGAAACTGGAGCCTTAGAAATGAATCAGATGGCACTAAAAGAGATTCACTGACAGGGAGCTCAGAGCTTACTCAGCTGTTATTTATTACAGGGCTAGATTTTTTAAGCTACACTAGTGAAAATAGAGCAACAAAAAATATTGCACCAGAATTAATTGTACAGATTCACTCTTCAAGCAAAAATAGACTACCAGGAAGTAGTCTTAAAATGAAGTTCGGAATACAGAGAGTTTAATTCATCTCCCTAAATCTCCAGGGAAACCTTTGTTTCTCCAACAGAGGGCTGAGCGTGACTCAGCCCCTCCTCCTCTTCACAAACCACATCCCACCCTCTTCCATCCACCCCTCCGGATGGTCAGGGAAGCTCTTCTGGAGTCCTCTGACCTCTGCTCCTACCAGAGCTGTGCAAGTATGCTTTGATGAATATCCAACTTCAAGCTTTTCTGATCCGTAAGACGAGCATTTTGACTTTTAACAAGATGGTTGAGTGAAAGGAAGGCTGTCAGTGGGAATTGATCAATCGCCATCACAATCCAAGTGAACAACAATTTGAATATAAACGGCAGGTGCATTTAACTTGATTTTAGGGTTTTGATGATGTTTTGCTGTCACTAGGGAGGCAGAGCTCAGGCCTTCTCCTGCCCTCACCCCGTTTCCCCTTTGGTGCAGCTGACGTGGGTTATCAACAGGCACCTTGCGGGCTGGGGGCCACGGGCACAGGCTTTGCAGGATACTCTGAAACCTGGCCATACTCCGTATCCTACCACATCAGAGTACAAAAAATCAGGCCTTCATAAATTCTGCATGACAACAGACAGGAAACTGCAAGAATGCACCCCATGGCTTGCAGAGGGCTGTTTTTGTCTCTTTGAAGTAGGATTGTGCTCCACAGATGATAAGGTACAAAGCAACTATGGCCAACACCTGAAGAAATTATACCTTTTCTGAACGTGGGCTGTATTGATTGGGAAACTAAAACTGCACTGGAGAATGTAGGAAGCATTCAGTTTTATTCAGTAGCAGCACATCTACATTGTTTTGGATAGGAACAGCAGAATAAACCTCTTGAGAAAGCTTTTGTTTTATTTTTAGTGTTGCTTTTGGGGAATGAAATTGGATCGGAGAAAAGTACGTTCTTCATTTATTAACCTAAATTGTCATCACTCCCTACACACTTTTGCATCAGCAGCACGATTTGGCTGTTCTTTGGTCAGCCGTTTCTCAACCCCAATGACTCATCTTCAGAACTGACCCATCACTGAAAGGCTTCTGGCCTCAGGGAAAACATTTCATCTAAGTCCTCAGATCGGAACAGAATTTTCCACACACTGATTCAGACCACACCAGGACAGTATTTTAAATCTCCTGATTGCACCGTGCCCCCCACAGTACATGCAGATTTTCTCAAAGGTAAAAAAGTGATCCAAGAGGGATGGAAATCCTGTCAGTATTGCAGGGTGACAAAAGAACCATAGATACAAGCGTTAAAAATGAATTTGGAAGATTTAGTTAGATGCACTATTTATGCAGAAAAGACACAGAAGGAAACATAATAGGGATACTTAATGTAAATTTTACTGGCTTTCTGCAATAAGTAAAAATTAGAAACCACCCAAAAATGCTCTACTGGCAGGTTGAGGCCAGCCTTTGAACATCTCATTGCCTTGAGAAAATTTATATTCTGTGTTCAAAAATAATTGCTAGCCCAAATCTTAACATGTCTTGGTCTGTAGACTAACCTATGCAAGTGCTTCTGCGATTGCTGCTGCAAAAAAAATTATTCCAGGAGGGCACTGAAAAAATTACAGATGGAGAAGGAGTTTTCTGATGGTTCTTAATATCCTATTAACACTCCTCAGCTACGAGATCTAACATATCAGCTTCCAAAGTTTATTCACACTGAACCCTTAGCCGTACATGCCGTTTTGCTCCTTATGCAATTGCTATTAGCTCTACAACTATTGTTTTTCCTTGAACACAGCTGCTCAGAAAAGATGTTTCATGCTTATAATGTAATTTATTTTCAAAAAATATTTCTTGCCCAAACCACTGCCAAATAGCTGGTAGTTTCACTTTATAGTTTCATTTAACATTAGCTTTATATTACAGAAGGCACACAGAAGAAAACCACGTGGAAGTCTTAGGGCATGATTTTGCTCACCTTCTTCATATACAGGCTTATATTAATCCAGGACAAACCTACTTTGGAAATCTACCATATGCAACAGCATCATTTAATTACCAGATAATTACTGCCTTCAACGAGAACCATTTCTGAACAAGATCTGCTCAGCCTGGAGGCCTGGGGGAAAAGCAGCAACCAGTTACAGTTTCCCCATTTCATACACCCGTCTGTGCCAGGCCCAGCGCAAACCTTGGAATGATTTAAGGAAGAGTCGCTCTTGCCTCGTTTCTGCCATCCTACCCCGAGAACCACCTCTCAGTCTTTCTGTTCCGTCCTGTTTCCCCAAACAGTCTTCCTAAACCTCTTCCGTGCACAGAGCCACATGCAGGAACCCGATTACAAAAGGATTTGGAAATGGTCCTGTTCATACGTTACGTGGTTCCTCTTGTCCTATGGGCATCGTGGTGTTTCCAAAGTCAGTCTTGCTGTCACTGTCCTAACGTTAATACAATGATTAATGCCACAACGTTATGCATCTCCTGGGCTTGTAGATACACACACAGGACTTTGCAGATAGTCCTTAAACACATCCTTGTTCGCAAACTCTCTGTAAGGTGTGACCTTTCCTCTGGAAATCGCGCTGCCTCCAACCAACCATCCCCCGTGCAGGCAAACAGGCAGAGCCAGTTCATTTGCATAACCTCATCGCAAGCTCTCTTCCAAACGTTTGCATCAGATCAAACTACATTTACAGCATGTTTTTATGATATAATGAGGGACCATATGCAGCATAGGAACTGTGAGCCTTAATAGGGAGGTACTAAACAGGTATCAAGGCCAGTTCAAATATGTAATTCGTTTTGGCTGGTGGTGTTCTGGTAAATCTGCCCATGGTTCAGTGGAGTGGTGGCCACCAGGCCTGTAAATCGTCTGCCACTCTGCAATGTTTGTAACCACAGTCAGGGCACACATCCTTTCAGCACTGCAGTGACGGCAAATTTATTGATGGACGGATACTTAACGCTTTCTGAAAACTGCCTCCCTTTTGAGTGTCTCAGGTCAGGATCTCTAAACCAATAACTGATTTATACACACTGAGTAATTTTTTAATTGTATATGTTTTGAAGCACTTATATCAGATGTAAAATTTTTATTTAAGTCACATTAAAGGACACTGAGAAAAAGACCAAGTCACCAGCTCTCTTTCATATCCTCTGGTTTCACCGACGGTGGCTGGAAGGGGTCTGTGGTATCCCAGAAGTGCTGTTTTACCACTTAAATTACCTTCCCCTCACCAATAAAAGCTGAGTCAGCTTTGATGTTCTGGTCTTAATTGTTACAGCACATTGTGTCCCACAAGACAGCGTATGGCACAACTGGTACATAATTAAAAGAAAAACACCGGGATACTCGAAGGACAGGTTGATACAATAAAGGGGAAAGCAGGCAAGTGAGCCACATCTGCTCCTCACAAGTGACTCTTTGATTCGTGATTAACATATACGATAGGTTTGGAATAGAGTTTGAATAAACCGATACTCAAACAAAAGTCCCATCAAAAGGTGCAAAGCACAAATTTAGTCTGCCTCACCAATGGGCACAGGGCTGCAACACATGACAAGGCACCTGATCTTTCCAATGCTTTCTTACCGATGTTTCCCATGTCACAGGTTTCAAATAAGTCCCTGATATGGGATGAAAAGTTAAATTGTCAGAATTGTTTGCTAATTGAAAACAGAAAATCACAAAGCTGATTCAGATTAATTCAATACTTTGATTTCAGTCCTTTCTTTTCCTGTCCTCCATTCGACTCCTAAGTTTAAGTTAATCCCCCAAATTTCCCAATAGAAGATCATTAATAGTAGGGGAAAAGAGCATATTTTGACAGGAATGTTTTGAGTCCCAAAATTCCATAAAACTGAATTTCTTTCCAAAACGTTTTAGATTTGATAGATTGGCATCTCTCAAGGATACAAAATGAAAAAAAAAACCACTTTATGGAAAACACCTAAGCCATACAGTCCCCCATAAAGCAGAGAACAGCGTCTGCGAGAGCACGATTGTCCTGCACAGGGATGCACAGCGCAGACACCAACCCGTCCCTGTCCAACCAGGAGACAACAGCGGGGATTTTAGGGTAGGAAGGAGATAAACAGCAATGTGTTCAGCTAGACAGAAGTTTTGCCCACATCTTGTTTTCCTCGGTAATAGACTGGATCATCCCATCCTCTTTGAGGATCTTCCTTGTCCTTTCACAGGTCTAAGCTCATTTCTGACGAGTACTGGAAATACCCGTTTGCACCTGTACCCCTAGAAGCAGTGCTCTGCGAGCCACCAACCCACACGTGGTGCCGCTGTACCTGCCGGTCTGTCTCCACAGCCCACACTCACAACAGCCCTGTGTCCTGCAGGTCTTTTATCAACCCACAACCATGTGCCGCATTTCTCAGCCAAGTTCTTCTTCACCTACAGCTTCAGAAAATCATAAAAGAAGACATCTGCAGTAGTTTAGCCTCCCTGGCATGACACAATCAGTAATGGCCACTAGCTCCTAACTCATCAGAGCGCACTCCATTTCCATGTAATTGAGAAGCAGACTAAGTTTGCACAGATTATATGGCTGGTTTAATGAAGTTTAGTAAAATGAGCTCATTAATGCAGCTTTCAAAGGAACTTCCATTTTCTACATCGCAAGGCATGATTTTACAATCTTTCAGCACTAACATTAAAATCTCTCCGATTCTGCCATGCTGCCAAATCACAGAGTGCATGTGGAAACTCCAGAAGTTCCTCTAATTGCCTGTAAAATGCAATTGCCATCCTCTGCTTACGTGAGATGGGGCCGCCACTGGCATTTCCCTAGCTGTGGATGGGATCTGCTGCTCTTGCTCCCATTTGTTTGTTTCAGGAATACAATGAGGAATGTAGAACTTAAAAAAAAAATAAAATAGGAAAATCAGAAAGGGACTCAGTTCCTAATGATGTTGTATACATACACACACACTTTCATGGTTTTTTAAACACCCCCAGTTGAGTACTTACTGTATGATTTCTAATTTCTATCACACAGTTGTTTTATCACACCATTTGAAATCTCCCAAGGTGGTTTTGAAAAGAGGTGTTTTCTTAGACTGTCAGTGCAGCGCTTCAGAAAAGCAAGCAGGTGCTGCTGGGGAGGGGAGCATGCGAACCACACGCTGGAGTAAAATATCTAGCACAAAGATTGCTCATGTCTCTGTAAGATACCCAGAAGTCAATTAACCTGCTTATAGCTTGTCGTACAAAAAACCAATCCATTGTCTTGAACGGAATGGAAATTAATTTTTTCTTCACTCTCGGTGGCATGACTGCACTTGTGAAGTTATTGTTATCAGAACGTGAAATGTCCATTGGAATGATAAAATGTGTCATCAGATCGTTGGCCCAGGTATCTGCCACGTTTTATTTGAAGTATGAAGCCTGCTGGAGGTGGTTAAATCTCTCCAGATGGCTGTTTTAAAATAAAGCCCGCCTGGCTGCATGTAATGCAAATCAAGATAAGGCAGGGAGCTCAACAGTTTTGGAGATCACCATTGTAGGGCCTCACATCATGTCAATATGGAAAACAACAAAGGAAAAGAATGAGGAAAAAGGGAAAAGCTTGTATTTGAGAGGAGTTTATTTTCTTGCTGACAGCAAGCAAACAGATGGACAGAGGATGGATGGCAGAAAGCGTGCTCCTAATCTTATTCTCATTCCTTTTTGCCATAAAATTGAGACATTAACACACCTGGGTATTAATGCAAAAAAAAATTCCAGCAATGGTAAAGAGGCTTAACGAGGTTTCTTTGAAAGAAATGGTGATAATACTCTAGCTTTTAAAAAATTTGAAAGCCACTTGTGAAGAAATTGCACGTGCAGGCTCTCTCTGCCCTTGTAGCCACCCAAACACATGGCAGAAGCAACCGGCGACACCTGGGCTGTTCCTTCTCTCCCCTCTTGAAAGGGGAGCAGACTGTAGGGCAGATCTTCCTTCATCTTAAGAAGGTATCATCCTGAAGCACCTTTTCCTCCTGTTGTGTCGCACAGGAGCCAGGAGACCCGCCTGGCAGGGGGAAGAAAGCTTGTTCGCAGGAGCCAAACTTACCAAAGACAAGAACAGAAAAGAGCACTTTTTCTTTTCCATTAAAAAAGAACTGTACTCCCCACAATGTTCTTTGGCTCAAATACTGAGGTCAAATGGATAGCCAGTTCACATCAGAAAAGGTAGTAATTATCTTTAGCTTTCCAAATAAGCATCAATCACTGCTTAATTAAGGCCACAATGTAAGTGGGCAGCACTAGACTTCTCTAGAGAGGAAAAGCTCATGTTGTGTATAGTTATTTCCTTTTCCTAACATGTGCTTTGGTTTACATCCACATACAGGGGCTTGGGGTGACAAATAACATCATTACTGGAAAAGAGTAAACAGCTCACAGAGCATAATTTACATGATTTAATATAGCTTCACTTTCTGTTCATAGACTATATGTAAACAGGTTGTGATTTTCTCCAATTATTCAATTGAATTAACTTGACAATATGTATATATATTAACTTGTTTACATTCTTTTATTGTGAGGATCAGTGGCAAAACACAATATCTGAGATTTAAACTCTGTTGGTCCATTGGTCATTTTAATCACAGGAAAGTATTTCTACCCCCTCTTGAGACAGACTCATACTGAGGATGAGGAATCACTTGTCCTATGTTTGTTCAACACCCAGAGCAATTTAGCTCCAATCCTCCCTAGAACATGTGCACACTGCCATAACTCGAATTTATGAGGACAACTCTGAAAATGCTATGAATTTGAATTTCACAGTATCCTGGCATTATGGCATGGATCTATGACCGTAATAGAAGAGTTACAAAGCAAAAAGTAGAAGTACCCCAGACACTGAAAGAAGCCAATGCCTCCAATATTCATGCTCCTCTTCATTGGTTAAATGGAATAAAATGTGGCATTGTTGTTGGAAAAAACCCACAGTCTTTCTCATAAAGAGTCATTCTATCAGTCACTATCAAAACCCATGATAGTCAGACATCATAAAACAAAATAGATTTTGAATTATTCTCCAGTGACCAAGACAACTAACATTTTATTTTCTGAAACTTCTTTGACATTTCTGTTTGTTTTTAGAACTTAGCTATGAAATTATTTCTCTAATATTTTCCCGATCTCTTAAATATCAGAGTCATGGAGGGAAAGAGTTGCCCAGCTGTCCCAAGGTCTTTTGCGTTTCTGCCAATGGCAGAAAATCGATGAGGATGGAGAGCATAGTGCTAAAGATGATTCCCCCTTTGTCTCAACCCCCCAAAAAACCCATAAAGAGTTCTTCTGCATAACCTTATATGCTTGTTACTCTCACTGCTTCTGCTTAAGGTTTTTGAGCAAATGGTGGAGGAGAAATCAAGAGAGAAAACAGACTCTATAGTGCTGATGGCATTAAGCCTCAGAGATTAGTTAGAGTTTTTCTTAGCACAGATGGTGATCCCCCAGAGGAGACTTGGACCTTGGTGCATCTAAATGTTATGCAAACACAGAGCAGAGATGGTGGCTGTCCCACAGGGTTTACAGGCTGAGTAATCGCTTTCTGTACAATTACCCTCATTCAAGTTCATTTGTAGCTTGAAGGATTGTTCAGTGTGAACTAGAGCATCAGTCTGAACTTCCATGTAGTGATGAACAGAGTTCTTAGTTTGATGATTACACTACAGTTAATACCATTAAGGCCAGGCTGGACATGGCCTTGGGCAACCTGGTCTAGTGGGAGGTGTCCCTGCCTATGGCAGGGGGGTTGGAACTCGATGATTTTCAAGGTCCTTTCCAACCTAAACCATTCTATGATTCTATGATTCTATGATTATTATTATTTCACTAGATTAAAAAGGCTAAGGGAGATGAGGATTGGTGGGAAGGTCGCTCTTGATCTAGATGTTCCCAGCCCCAATTCAGCACAAGCAGGCTACTGCCGTGATTGCAGGCAACAACGTTCAGGAACAGTGCAGAGTGCGTAGAAGTGCACACTGGATGGCTATTTCCAGCTGGAAAACATCAGCTGGGTATTTGTGGTTGGACTGTATCTCCTTCATGCCAAGCAGTGGGTGAACATTGCCTGTGACCTTACTGTGACCGTGGCCCGCTCTTTCCATTGAAATGGGAACCTCTCTTCCTTGCACAATATAAAACTAAACTGAGAGGAGGTTCCAACTTTTCACCTCATTAGCCATCTTGGTGGAAAGCAGCTGTATAAAGAAATGTATATGACATCCAGGTGTGAAAGATTTCAATGTTATATGGCAGTTTCTAACTAAGCATTCATCATGCATAAAAATTGCAATTTCGAGTTTGCTACCAAACCAAACAAAACGGAACATCTTGGAGTGTGTGTATTTTAATAGCCCACAGTTGTAGAAAGTGTTGGCAATGTTTTAGAGAGAATGGACAATTTTCTTTAAGTCCCAGGTTTCTCTTCTCTCTCACCTTCTTCTTCTATTGCTCTCTTTCTATTCAGCACCAATTTGCTGATTTGCAATCCCCAAAGGCATGTGTTTTCTTTTCTTATTTGACTCCAATTTTGGCTGGACCTCAAACCAAAGCCTGTGTGTTCTCTGCTCAGAGATTCATTATTAAGTACAGTCTAGTGGTTCTTGCATTCTACCTTTTATTTTCCCAGGTCTAAATCCATAGAGGGACTAATAACCCTGAAGTGGGACATGGGTGGAATTTAGGCACTTATGTAGAAGAGCATAATTCCTAAAATGTCCTACATAAGCCTA
Organism: Anarhynchus alexandrinus; assembly: GCA_008711295.1. Taxonomy (NCBI): domain Eukaryota; kingdom Metazoa; phylum Chordata; class Aves; order Charadriiformes; family Charadriidae; genus Anarhynchus; species Anarhynchus alexandrinus. The sequence continues at coordinate 1,009,474 of VUYV01000192.1, read as the reverse complement.
GCTGGAATCCCCAGATATCTAAATTTGCATTTCTAAAGTCCGTAGGCATTTAACTTGCCTGTCAAGAGGTGTTGCCCTCCCAGAACAGCACAGTAAGTTAGTGCCTCAACTGCTCAGGGGCTCTCCAATTCGTTAAGCCACAGTCCAAATCGTTGCAGGAGCCAGAGCCAGACACCCAAAGCCAGCTTAGCCTGCACAGATGCGAACGGGTTGTGCACAAAAGGACGGCAGTGAGGGCAGGTTTCATTCAGCTGGGTGGTGGTGTCCATCTTGTCTATAGTGGCTCTGCACAGTACGTAGGAGGTCTGGGCTAAACAGCCTTTCAGGAAAGGGAATTTTAAACCCTCTCTCCCGTCTTGTAAGAGTACTAGTGGCTCTTCTGGGCTCTGGGACGCACCACTCTTAAAACTGAAGTTGCAGCACTGTCCAGGAAATCATTTCCAGTTCCGTGTTCCAGAGGAAGAAAACTACAACACGTGTGACTCACACGGCCTAAACTAGGGTAGGACTTTTAGTCTGCACTCCCAAAATTTTTCATACATGTTAAATATAGATTATCTTTGGAGAGGATAGAGAAAAAATTATGTAGGACTTGCTTGAAGCACAGAGTGCTTCCCATCACCTTGGGGAGCTGAGACACGCTCCTTGCAGTCTTGGTTGAGGGCTGGCATAGGCAGCTTTTGCTCAGCGAACACCATCTTTGCCCATACTAAGCAGTTTAAAGCCTTTAATTCTGATTCACAGCTCCCACAGATAGTCAGGCCCTTAAAAGCTAGGTGCAGTGATGAGAAGCATCCAAGACTGATTCCATTTATAGAGCTAAGCTTCAGCACAGTTTCCTTCTCCAGATGAGCAGTCTTTCTACTGTTTTCAATCTACAAATCAGAAAGCAAAATGTAAATGCACTCTCTCTCCCTAGTCCATGGCATAAGATGGACAGTGGTCTCACTGGAAAATGACAGGCATTATGTGTCTGTCACCAGATGGGCAGGCACATCTGGCTCCTGAGTACAGATGCTTTGGGGTCCAAAGACTGAACAGAAAGTCCAAAATGTTTTGAGAAGATGCCTGCCTGATCTATATGTTCTGATGACTGGGAAACTGAACTATACTGCTTGCAACCCAGCAGATAAGGACAGATACAACCAGGATATTCATTAATGCTTCCACTGAGAATATGACATAAAATAGGAAATTAGTAAATTGCCCTCTGACACAGTGTTAAGGCCAAAGTGTTCAATCCACGCATTTTAGCAGCTTGTTGACAGGCTGGAAATGATCCAGAAACACTTTTGCAAAGATTTCAAGACCACAGAACCCATCCTGCAGTTGGAGACTCCAGAAACTCTGGCTGTTTAGGTTATGCCAGAGAAGGTCAATGGGTGATTCCTTCATGGTCCATAAGTAAGGAAGAATAATCTTTATTAGGGAAGAGGCATTAGTGAAAACACAGAAATTAGGTTTTCGTGTAGAGAGGAAATAAGCTTTTATATTTTTGGTAATAAATAGTGACAATAATGGAGTGATACAACTATATATCCCCAGCTGAAATGAATTCCTCAGCACTTGAGTTCTTTAAATATAGATTTTCTGTTCTCCGGGATGTGCTCTCGGACAATATGAGAGCAAAGACTGGACACAGAAATGAATGGGGGCTAGTCTATCACTCTGTGGTACCAGTAATCTTAAGGTCATTGGAATGGTTCAAGCTATTTTTAAGAACCCATGCATCTTTTAGGAGAAATCCTCAATTATTTGCACCACTATGCAGTATTTTTTCTGTCACAATTTTACTTTGAATCTTTCAACGAAACATATGATTTTCCATCCCATTCTCCAAGACTGTCTTTTTGGCAGGGATCGTCAGAGTTTTTTATCCTCTAAGGATGTCAGAAGGTTCTGTATTTTGTCAAACTTTGTGGTAAATAACTCAAACGTTTACTTTCCTATTTCCCTGGCTGCTTCACAGATAGAGTGCAGGACCTTTTCTCCAAGTCAGTATATCATGTCCTGAATCTGTAAGGTGGTACTAGGAGCAATTTGAATGGTTTCCACGGCACTGAACAAGACATAATTTCAATGAGTAAGACTGGTAAAGTCATTAGTGGCTGCGCATAGGCAGTACGGTGGTCAAACAGTCATTCCGTGCTCAGGATTTCTATTCTCCTGCCAATCTCTAGTGTAGACAGTATGTCACATCTCTGTGCGCTGCTCAGACAGCCATCACCCCTGGCTACTTTTATCACCACTCTGGTAGTGTGATACCTGCCACTTCTGTTATACTAATTACACACGCGTGGTTCAGTTATGTGATACAGATCATATCTACAAACAAACAAACAAAACACAACTGTAGCAATTAATGGGAACACCAATGGTGACTTAAAAGAAAATAGAAATCTGTTTTATAGCATATATAATTTGTCCCCAGAATTTCTGTTCTGGAGCCACAATTGCAAGTACCAATGGATCAGTCCCTGAGCAAGAGCCACTGCACTTTCAAATGACTCTGCAAAGCAGTAATGAAGAGGAAATTTAATTTATTTCAATTAAGGAAGTTTATGAGTTATTACTTACAAGGTTTGCTAGCAACCATAAGAGTGACTGCCACTATATAGGGTTTTTTTTGAACTCCAGATGAGCCACAGAAGCAGAGGGTTATGAAAAGCTACCTGACTGATGTGTTGAGCTCCTGGATTTCTACCATGCTAGGACTGAGTGATCTTACAGCTTAGTAATGACAGGAATGATTACCTCTCAGGATGGATGTAATACTACATTTCAGGGCTTAGGTGCATAACTGCTTTCCTCTTATTATATCTCCCTTTTGTACTCGATGTATTCTAGTCAATGGCACTGTAATTTCCCAAGCAACTCCTGCTTTCATAAGGAGCCCTCCTAATGACTCTGCCTTGCCTCATTTTCTCCTCAACAAAATGAATAGCTCCCCTGCCCTAAGCAAAGCCTGTTTTTATTTTCCCTCCTTTATTTTTGTGCTTGCTGTGATGGACCTTAAAGATCTGGCCATTTTCAAGAGTTAATGAATTCAGTGCTGGGGAAAAGCTCCACGCCACCAGCCTGGGATGCTGCAATACCACAGCTCTCCGTGGGACCCTAGCGCTGGGCTTCAGGCTCTGCTGCCTGCACTGCATTGCCCCAGCAGCAACTGGATATTACTGGGAAGAACCAGCCAGCATGAGGGTGGCTAATTTCTGGCCCCTCTGCCTAATTGCAGCATGTTGCAGGGATTTTAAGCAGAGCATCGGACACGTGGAGTCCAGGGCAAGAGAGGGATGTAATCTGCAGACCCCTGTAAATGGAGGCAGGTAAACTAGAGAGTACAGTCACCAGCCCAAAACTGAAGACAAAGTCTGTGTAGGAGCTGCAGTCATTTCAGACTTGGATCAGTCACTTGGCATGAAACACCCGCTACCTCAGCCATCCTCCAACGTCAGATATTTCAAGTACACTGATACTGCCTCCTCACTTTCTTTGCTGTTTATTATTTTAAATGTTGTCTATGAGACTTCAGAAAGTGATTCTCATGCTGATTCTCCACAGATATTTATCAGATACAAAATGCAGTATCAGATCTACAAGCGCTGACAGGTCCCTCCGTACCAAGCTGGTTTGCCCTTGTTTGGAAAGGTGTGCAAGATTTCTTCCTTCAGCCACTTGTTATACGAGGCAGGTATTGAAAGGCAGTCAGCGTTCCTGGACACGTTCATGATGATGAGGGAAATCCTCCCAGTCATAGAAGCCAGACAGTGGAAATCAAGCGCTTTACTCGCTGTTGCATCTTCAAAGATCTCCTCTCCTATATTTTGCAGCATTTCATTATTTTCTCTTTTTCTCTACCGTAGAAAACCATAGAATGTGATAGATGCTATTTTCTTTCCCCGTTCTCTTCCACTAATCGTTATTTCCTTTCAGTAAGCAACATTTTCAAAATGCTAGTATTTGTTTTGTAGTTACTGGCTTTTTCTTTTTTTAACATATGCCCAAATGAAGAAGCTGACAGTATAAATGACACTTGCAACCTCATTTTTGCATTCACTTCATGCAGAACATATTCATACTCACGGCACACTTACTAAAGCACAATATCCCTTTAAATCACTCCGAACATAATATCTTTAAAGCACTGATTAAGTAGTTGCCCCTATCAATGTAACTACTGCCTGCTAAGTGTGCTGTTAAATCAGCAGCTCATCAAATGGCCTGATGCTAGGATGTAACAAGTTTCTGATGGAGTTGTGCTCCTTCAAAGAACAAGCATTTTTTTCATCACCCTCTTAGTCACCTAATTTGACTGAGATCTAAGATCCTAATGCATCAATCTTGTTAATTCTCTTGCCAGTACATAAGAAATTGAAGCAATAAACCACAACCTGTTTGTAGTGGTGTTAACATTATTATGTAGTACACCAGCTGACAGGAGCACCGCTTTTCCATTAAACTTCAGCCAATACAACAAGCCCGTAGCTCTTGGGAGTGTCTATCTTGTCATGTCTTTTTTCTTTTCTTCTACTTTCTAAACCACTGATGACTCACCCAAAGTCCTGACCCTACATTCACTCTACTCAGTGTTGGGTTTTGCATTGTAAAACACTGACACGGTCTCTCATTTCTATTGTACTTTCTCTTTGAGTGATGCTATCCTTTATGTATCACTAATGTTAAAACTCCAATTCAAACCAGCAGGTGCTAAACATTCCAGGCAGACTGTCAAAAAAACTTCTAATGGGTTTAAAAAATATTTTTCCTCTAATCTGACTCCTCTAAATGGTTGAACCATTTTTATTTAAACATAAAAAAAAGAAATAACTCAGGCAAATAGCATCTGTTTCAAAATGTCAGCCGTAAAGCTGAAGTTTGGCAAAGTTGTATATACAACTATAAATATAACACAGCATATGATAACATGCAGTGTTGAGGAACTGTAAGCATCACTGATAACAGCTCACCCTTGACAAACTAGCTGCATCATAAAGAAAGAAGTTCGATCTCAAAATTGGACACAAAAGCTAATGTAAGCAAAGTGCCCTGTAAAAGCCTCAATGAAAAGTATACAGAATGAAAACCATAAGACAGGATTTTAATGGCAGCTTTGTCTGAATAAAGGCTACAGCATTCCAGCCCTTGGGAGTCATGGTGGTGCTGATGCATGGGAAAAGGGAGAGAAGTTCTTCTTCTGAGGGCTTTCTTTCACCTCGTACATTTGGGGCAAATACTGAGTTGTTTCTTCCTTTCCGCAACCCGGTTTTCCCACCCGTAATTATAGTGCATTGTTTCCTCCCAGAAAAAAACCTACACCCTTCTGCATTTGCCAGAACACGCGTATTCCCCATTGGTGGTTGTTAGAGATACCCTACTAGTACATAACTTTCCATGTGAGGGCTGCCATGGTAACACAATTTACTGTATACCAGGGTTAATATGTGCATAGACACAGAATAATGTGCAGACACACAAATTACTGCTTCCCTATGGACTGCTTCTTCTGGCACTGATTTTGTTGCTGTTGTTGGACACATGCTTTATACATTAAAGACAGAAAAAAAACCTCTTTGCATTTGATCTCGTACGCTGACTGTTAGGATATATAACAGAAATGTGTTTTTTACACTTGGAGGGGGAAGAGGTTGCAAAATCGCAAATGCATTTATGCTCATGAAAAAGCTCCATGAAAGTGAAGTAAATTCTGAACTAATCTCCAGGCGTTTTTGCATATGGCAAACAAATGGGCGATTGTTTGTTAAAGGTCCAGTCCACTCGCAATGGCAAAAAGTTTTTTATTCTAAATAAGGAAAGTATCATTTTGAAAAATAAATGAATGAGGCAAAATAAAAGCTTTGCAAAATAGCGATGGGATTTCCTACTCTGCAGCTGTGTGCTATTACCAGCTATAGTATATCACTCAAATGCTGCTTTTAAAGGGGTAACTGTCAGCCTACAGGGATTAAGATTGAGAATTTGCAATTCATCATCTTTATTTGGAAGTCTGGTAGCTTGCCTGCCCAAATTAAATACTTTCTCTATCACAAGTATACTTTTCAATTAGTTAGAAACATGGACTGCATTTGATTTCAATAAATAAACAAATTATAAACTCTTGAATCTTTATTAATTTAAATCAACAGTTTAAAATTCAGTCTTGCAAAGTACATGACACTCTGAGATATCTTAATATAATTATGCCAACCTACTTTTTCAATTGTCAGAGTCTCAGACATTAACTCAATTGCTTCAAATACAGCGCACTTCATGCAGGCTGTCAGCATCAAGATCCTTTAAGATTTTGCCACAGAATTTTTGCTAAGGGTAATACTGAAAGCAGAATCAGGCCTACATATTTCCACCCTCTTTCTTTTTTGTCTCCCAAGTACAGATTTGTAGTTAGGAGTAACTTCTTTTTTTCCATTTAAAAGACTCCCAATAATTTGCAAAAGTGGATTTGCAACCAGAGTAAACTGGCACTATCACTGCTATTTTCAGCACTGTTTATAGCATTCAGGCAAGACGGGGGCAGGTGTGGGGGAGAAAAAAAATCATATGAATTAAGAAACTACCACTTTTATCACAGGTTAGCTGACCTATGCATAGGCAGGGAAGCAAAAATACAGTGGAGACTGAAGGAGCGGAGCCTGTTGCTTAGATTACAGCCATTGATGCAATTGCTGAAATTCTGGCTTGGCTGTCAGACCAGCTCATACATTTAACACACATCCAGCTCACTTTTATAGGTGAATATAGGTGCACACACAGATACTCATTTACATAAGCACAGAGGTGCGTTTATGGATCCATATATGTTTGCAGGTCCTGGACTCTACAGACCAGGTTGAGTTGCAGTAGGTGTCACACATATGAGTGGAGAACACCATCCCTGAAAAGTCTTGAGAAGGTACAGAAAGTAGCAGTGTCTTTGATTTAATTCAACACCATGTTTCTAAGAAGTACATTGACATTATTGGATGAGTCGGTTATTATAGGTTAATAACAAAAATTAATTCAGTGCAAACATCATCTGACTGCATGTTTTCTGGACTATGAGATGGAGGCTTTGGCAGTCCTACAAACCTTTGGAAATTTTGATTTGCAAAGTTTCTATGGACTTTACAAGAGATTGCAAGATTCCCAAGGGTGCAAGACAACATACCACGCATCATCACTATCTCTTGCAGACAAACCATTCATGGGTGCTCAGAAGCTATACAGCTGTGGGTGCTCAATGTCAGTCCAAGGCATACTAATTCAGGTTCAATGTCATGCTGGCAACAGCTACACAGTTTTCACGGCAGATAGAGTCTTAAAAGTATAAATACCTTTTGCTTTGAGTAGGATTCAGTGTTTCTGGAAACCCACCCCTAATTCCTGCTTCAGAGGCCTATAGACCTGCTTCCAACCCTGTGGGTAGACAACAGCTCCTACAAATTCCTGCATGAAGCTCTTTGCTGCCTCTGAGTTCCCCCAGCCCCAGGCTCTTAAGGAGATCACGGGCCCCTTTGTTTTCAGTACTGGATTCTCCATTAAATCCATGAACACTAACGGCTTGAACTCCAGTTAATGAAACATAACCACACAACTGGAGGTATTCAGCTATCGGCACAAAGGAGAGAAGAAATAAATCCGGATAAAATGAGTAAGTGCTATATTGCAGCGGTTAAATGACTAAACCAGCAAGGACTAACTGCACGTCAGACTGTTCTTCCTTTAGAGAAAGGAAGTGTGCTGAGAGGAAATCTCCTTCGGTAACCATAAACACAGAGTAAAAGCACACATAGGACGCCACGTATTATTCGCCAGCTGTAATTGCTTCCTGTCAAAAATGGACAAACAGGCAAAAGTCATTAATCTGACTTCTCCCTGGGTTTTACCGATGAGATAGAAACTTAGCATCAGCAGTGAAGCGTGAAGCTCTCCCGGCTCCCCAAGGAAACGGGCAAAACGAGAGCGGCGCCCCGAGGCCGCAGGGCGGCCCAGGCTGGCGCTCCTGCCCGGCAGCCACAGGGGCGCGAGCGAACCTGCCCGGTGCCGGCAGCGCTGGCGTTATGCCGACTACACCCCCAGGTGACACTGTAGTGGTCCCTCAGTGACTGAGTATTTGGGTCAGGCCCCACGAGTGTCCCTGGGGGCAGCGCGGCCGCTGGGGCAGGCCTGTCCGTGCGGCGCTGGGGCTGGAGGTACAAGCCAGAGGCCAGTTTTGGCGTATTGACGTGCAGCAGTTTGGGAATGCTGTTAAACCAACACACATACAAACAGTTTTCTCCTTTGTAGGCCTCCAAATGTTAGGTAGAGTTTAGCCTTAATAAAAGACCGTCCCTTATTCAACCATGCCTTTGTAACTCACACGTAATACAAACACAATTTGCTACCTTTCTGCTTACATGTAACATGACATGATACTCATCCTCAAATAAGGAACAACAGAAACTTCATACACGATTTTGCAAAATAACACTTTTCCTTTGTCTGAGACCTGCCGCCAAAACCAAACCACAACCCAAACCAACAAGCTGACAGATCAGTTCAAACTAAGTAATATTTTTGTGTGCAACAACTGGTTGCTAATCATTAACCTAGTTGAAAGTTTATAAGTACCACAGAGAAAGAAGGTTCATTCTTCCTTTTTAATGCTATAGAAAAATAATATGGTGGCTTGATTCCATTAATTATAAACAAAAGTCATTGAAAAGTGTGTGCTTTCTGGATTTTGTTATGCAGGAGAAATATACTCATATGCATTAAGAAGCCCCACATATGATGGTTAGCGCTGGACTGAAATTCTCTATTGGCATGATGTGACATTCACTAGGCATTTCAAGAGAAATTCCCCACTGGCCTTACTTGGCAGTGGCCGAGGTCATGTTTTGTCCAAGTTGTGCCAGCTTCTCCCCAGGCTCCCCTGAGGAGCGGCTGTGGCCGTGCTGGGGGCCTGGTGCTGATCCTTCTAATGGCCACATTCGAACCTGACAGAAACTGACCAATTTGTATTTTTAACTCAATCTGTGGCTTTTAATGAATTCATAATTTTTTTTTCCTCCTGGTGAGTTTTTCAAAACTCTTTCCGGTAGTTTCTCTGGGATTTATGAAATACTGCACTAAGAATGAAAGGAGGCTTTTCAGGGCATCTCTGCTGTGTATGGTTGTGCATGTGTCTACCTGCAGACACACTGATGTGTGGTTCATTTAAAGACTGATACAAATGCATCGAACACATTTCAGATTAAGTATGATTATTCATTTTCCCCCTTTTCCATACACATATAGTTCGTTCTAAAAAGAACACCCCATCATCTTTCATGAGTAAAAGAAGAGCTTTCCCCTGCAAAGTCATGATCCAAGAAACTATTAAACTTCAGGATGGCTTTGGTGCCATTCAATTCAAGGTTAGGAAATGATATGTGCAGTACCTGAGTTTTTCGTTGTGATGTATATCACCTCAGAGAGATAACTGAAAGTAACTATTTCTGCAGCTGCGAAGCCTAATAATAGAGAAATGCTTTCACAAAACAGGCAAGTGACTTCAAAACAAAAATCAAATTCAAACCTGAAGAAACTCATTAAACCGAGGACCGGTTCCTGGGGGGATGGGGGAGAAGCACACTGTCTCTACTGTGTGGGTATTGTACGCGTTCATCCAATTTTTGAGTGCTATAAAATTGGTTTAAATGTAACGTGCAGGTTACATCTCCAAGCTGTGTTTCAGGAAAGGCCTTTTCAATGTATTCTCATGGGAAAATCATGCCACAGTTTAAGTGGTGACATTTCAGAAAGCACGAAAGTTGCACAGTATGAAATTGTCTGACTGTGGCAGAGATGAATATGCTATTTACTATGATAAGTACTAGTTATGTCCAATCATTCAGAATTTACTCTTTAATGCGTGCGAGGGGAATGCAAGCTACTTAGCTTGCAATTAAATGCACCTTAGGCTATTGAAGTGATGAAGAAATAGTAGGTGAAACATAAAAGAAATCTTACAAGTGAGCTATGAGAGGCGCAAAAATGCAGCTCTTAATTTTTTATGACAGACATAACAAGGCGGATCAGAAAGCACAGGCACATTGCAGACCTCAGGTTCTGGAAGAATACGGCAATGAGTTAAACACCAGCAAACAGACTGGTCAATAGTATTCCCGAAAGTATAAACTACACTCTCACAATTTCTTCTAGGACTACTGAGAAGAAGCCAAACCCCAGTTTTAGGCTGATATTGTAACAACTCTTCTCATGCAAAATTTGACTCATTTTCTCAGGAAAATTAAATGCTTCATACTGAAAGTCTGTTTAGAGGGGGACTCCAGTTGGATACCACTCAGGTCTGTACTCCCTCATGTAAATCTCAAAGACTGGCAGGAAAAGTTGCAAGAGACCACAGCAACCAACAGCTGCACAGAGCGTGCCAATGGGAAACAGAACCACCCGAGCAGCAATACCTGACTCTTCCAGCTAGCTACAAAGGGAAAACCAATCACACTTACTGACTGCACCAGAACAAAGATTGCAATAAACTCCACTTAGAAGTGTGTAGATCTTCCCAAACGTCATATTGGAAGAAGTTTTAGGTTTCAGTTTAAGTATGCGCATTTGCAAACTTGCCCACACTTACAGCCAGTGATTCTCCAGATTCTCACTCTTTTACAGAAAGGCGCAAGACATGCTAAGCCAAGAAAAATAAGCTTCCCTGTGATTCCCCACTCTGCTGCACGGGTATAAAATCCTCAGAACCTGAATAAACAGCATTACTTCAGAGTTATTCTATGGCAAGATCAATCTGAGTCCCAGTAGACGTGGTTTTTGAAGCAAACCTGTTTTACCGTCATTATTTTTAATGACTATACCTGAATTAATTTCAACTCTCTGCAAAAGAACCCTATCTGTGGATTTCAGAGAAGGCTAAAAGCAAGTGATGGAACTGCATAGGTTTCTATGCCATTCATGTCCTCTTACTTACTTGAATCTTCTACAGACATAAGGAGAGGGCAAAAGCGACAATGTGTGTACCTAAACTTCACTGGCTCTTAGTTTTACATCATCCATAAAACTTTCCTACTCCATGCTATCTCACTGACTCTTAGACTGGTGATCTGAGTACAGCATTTGTGATTATTGCATTTGGCATTAGTGTAGAAGTGAGACCAGCATCCATTACATCTATACATGTAAGCTCCTGGACAAATACCAGATTCCTGAACTTAAATGGTGCTAAATGGTTTCTTTTGACATAACAACATCATACTGAACTTTGAGAAACTCACTTTCCAAGCTATGCTTCTCAGTAATAGCTGGAAGTTATGCATCTCAGCTCCACAACTCTTGAGAATAAAAACTGAGAACAAAGCCTCTCTTGTAAAACAGAGGACATAGCCAGATCACAGATCAAAATAAAGTGATGAAAACAGCAACAGAAAGTAAAGCTTTTCCTTATTCATTACTACATTATGCAAACTGCAAACATCCAAGTACTGCATGGTCACCAATAATAAATAATGATGAGAGGTTCAGTTTTCAAGTTGTACATAATACTGAAAATTTGGCTAATAATTTTGCACCTGTGTACTATAATTGCATGTTTCCTCTTAAATTTTAATGCAATTAATTAACATATGATTACCATATTTTAATTTAAGGAATGGAAGAAAGGTTACGTTTTGCTTCTTCTGGATTTGGAGGAGAGACACTTCACTATGAAACAGGATTTCTGTGGAACACTCATGGAAAAATACTGACTGTCTATATCACAACTGGTTAAAAAAGATGTTTTTAACAAGTGTCGCTCCAGTAAGAACTAGTATCAAGACTTCCATTACTTTTGTCTAATCAGCAAATACATAGTTACAAATTATTCATATACCTGCAACTATATTCATAAAGCTTCAACAGGCACCATTTCCAACAACAGTTTAGATTGCTTAGAATAAATAATAAATGTAACATTCATTAGTTAACCCAGGTTCCCACTAACATCACCACCAACAGTGTTAAAAGAAACTTCATGAAGTTTGATCATGAGATACAGCATAGTAGCATAAAAAAACAGAGCTCAGTATTTCATTAGCAACTGAAAAATTGTTGAAATATAACTGATAAATTTGTTAAGGTTTGCATGCTAGAAATAGTCCTCTCATTTATTTATTGTGTTTTGCTATATTTAATGGTTACAGTAAAGAGCAGTTGAGTGGCATTTCAAAGAAGAGGAGGGATCATTAGAAATAATAAGTTGCACTTCAGATAGCGGTGAAAGCTAGCATTCAAGCTTAATTTGTAAAAGCATTTAAGAGACTGGATGGTGCTTAGAAACACAGTCAAATACATCAGTGTCCGGAAGCTGAATGCATTGTAGACAGTCATTTTAAAAGCCCAACTCTTCTTCCTAGTTGAGTTGATAAGAGAAAGAAATACCGTAGCATCATAGACTCATAAAACTCTGGTTGTAGATCTGTAAACCCAAATGCTTACCTTCCAAAGCTCATGAAGAAAAGGACGATTGCATTTGAAAGGCTAATGTTGAGTAAGTTCAGTAGCACCTCCCACAATGGACTACTTGGCTCTTTGTTACATACTTCACATGTTCTGCTTAAGTTTCATAATTGATAAACAGACGGTGGAAAGTCTTGTTTGGCGACAGGTTTCTTCTGCAATTTTCTCTTTCCCTATGTATTTCTATGATTTTTTATGCTGCTCTCTTCCACTTATTTTTTCTGTTCCATTTGTTTAACCTATAAAGGTGAGGGAAGGAACGAGGAGAGAAAACACATGGCCAGCAGTGGTTTACTGAGAAAAATGTATGATAGAAAGAGTAATCAAAAAAACCCGGGGTTATAGTTTTCAATATATTGAAATCCATGATCATGTTTTCCTCCCTCTAGCAAGTATTCCAAAGGTTTGGCCAGTTCTCAGGAAAACTCTCCCATGTGCTCATGAATTTATGTCTATTTTTTAAGATTTCAATGCCCAGTGGAATACAGACACCATGGAAAATCATGACTATAAAGGAAGAAACAGGCAGTCTTTCGGTCTACTCAGGGTTACTAACTTGGAAGACTGAATTAATTTGTCCTCTGTATCAACAAAGATGCAATGAAAGAAGAGCACATGAAATTTGCTGGAACACATTCAAGACATGCAGTTCCATTTCTAGGCCATATGCCCTGAAAATCACTTAGGCAATTTTCTCATATGTAAAAGGGGTTGAATTAAACCAATCTTTCCCCCAAAGACATTGTGAGGTTAAACACAATATTATTTTCATTTAAAAAATATATCATGCATTGAGAAAATATTGCACTTTTCCTGCAAAATATTGCATTTCTAATGTGACTAGGAGGCCTAGAAAAAAAGAAGAGTGCAGCAGGAATTATATTCTATTGATAGTTGTGCTTATCCCATAAAATTTCACAAGTAACACTTTTCTCCTTGATTAATATAGCCCCAAAGGCCTTTGTTTCAAATATTATTTCTAATTATTCATGGTTTGTAAATGTGATCACAAATAAAGATGAGAGGAAATCAGGCTTACTGTTTAATGAATTGGATGGAAACACTGAACTTTAAACTTGTAAAGAAATGGATATCAACACTCATATCTCCAGTCTAACAAATAGATTTTGTCAGAGGTAGGATTTTGTTTTGCTTACTAATAAATTTGTGCAAATAGCTTGACACGCAGTGTCTTTACTCACAGTGAGCAGAATACAAGATAAAAAAGAAAAATGCTGTGAAAAATAGCAGTGAAGGTTCTTATTTTTTATTGAGTTTTCCTATTAACTCTGTACAGGATGAGCGCTCACCAGCAACCCCACTGAGATCTGTGAGGGTGAAATCCAGGCTAGGTGTTGGGTGACAACTGCTACTGGGTATCTGCACACCAGCAGAGCAGGTCTAGCTTCCCTCTATGTGAAGAATTAAAGGCTAGTTAAATCTCTGGCCGTTCTTGTGTAGAAGTTGAAATGTGCTGTTTTGGACATCCTGTGCCAAACTTCTGTGATGCAAGGAAAAGAGACAGTCAGGACAGAGAAACCTACAATTGTCAAGATGGAGAAACTCCAGATATTAATTACCCCAAATCCAACCGATGTAAACCACAAAGGGATGGGTATCCAAAACGAGGTAGACTCTCAACGCTATTGTTATGGCCCCATTTTGCAGATATCTGATCAGGCTTTATAGAGTAAGGTACTGACAAGCAAGATGGTAGGAATTCAATTAATATACAAAAGTGTTCACATTGTCACAGCCTGGTGATGTTCTTCAGCTTACAGGAAAAAAAACCCTGACATCTGGTGTTACAGCGTGACACTGTTTCAGGTGCAGCCCTCTGCAAGGTTATTGCTAAGCCAGAAACATGGTGTTGTGCTCTAACACCCATTTCATTGGAGGATGGAACAGCATGGAGGATTTTCCTTAAGTACATCCACAAAGCATGACACAAGGAAGAGTTTGTCCTCTCAGGCCTGTTCAGGTCCCTCTGGATGGCATCCCTTGCCTCCAGTGTGTCGACCGCGCCACACAGCTTGGTATCATCGGCAAGCTTGCTGAGGGTGCACTCAATCCCACTGTCCTTGTTGCCAACAAAGATGTTAAACAGTGCTGGTCCCAGTACCGACCCCTGAGGAATGCTGCTCATCACTGGTCCCCACTTGGACATTGAGCCGTTGACTGCAACTCTTTGAGTGTGGCCATCCAGCCAATTCCTTATCCACCAAGTGGTCCATCCATCAAATCCATGTCTCTCCAATTTAGAGACAAGGATGTCATGCAGGACAGTGTCAAATTCTTTGCACAAGTCCAGGTAGATGATGTCAGCTGCTCTTCTCTTATCCACCAACACTGTTACCACCGTCGTAGTAGGCCACCAAATGTGTCAGGCATGATTTGGCCGTGTTGGCTGTCACCAATCACCTCCTTGTTTTCCATGTGCCTTAGCACGGTTTCCAGAAGGATCTGCTGCCTGATCTTGCTGGGCACAGAGGTAAGACTGACCGGCCTGTAGATCCCCGGCTCTTCATTTTTTTTCCTTTTTTGAAAATGGGGGTTATGATTCCCCTTTTCCAGTCGGCAGGAACTTCACCAGACTGCCACAACTTCTCAAATATGATGGATAGTGGCTTAGCAACTTCATCCACCAGTTCCCTTAGGACCTGTGGATCAATTTCATCAGGTCCCATGGACTTGTGCACCTTCAGGTTCCTCAGATGGCCTCGAACCTGCTCTTTTCCTACAGTGGGTGGTTCCTCATTCTCCCAGTCCCTGCCTTGACCTTCTGTGACTTGGGCGGTGTGGCTAGACCACTTGTTGGTGAAGACTGAGGCAAAAAAGTCATTGAGCACCTCAGTCTTGTCCATATCCCCGGTGACCAGGTCTCCCATTTCCTTACAGAGAGGGCCCATGTTTTCCCTAGTCTTCCTTTTATCACTGACATACCTATAGAAGCTTTTCTTGTTGCCCTTGACGTCCCTGGCCAAATTTAATTCTGTCAGGGCTTTAGCTTTCTTAACCTGATCCCTGGCTGCTCAGACAATTTCTCTGTATTCCTCCCAGATTACCTGTCCTTGTTTCCACCCTCTGTAGGCTCCCTTTTTCAGTTTGAGTTTGATGTTCTTTAAAGTGGACCAATTTCTGAAAGTACCTGTAAGATACTAGAACTCCCTGTGCAACTACTGGCTTGTCTGGATTTAGCCACACATTAACATCATCACACTTTACTCAGCTTTCAGTGTGTTGCAAAGAGAAAAACAGATACACGAAGTGAAGGCTTAAGGAAACACCAGGCAGCCATCGTCATAGATACCAAAGTGAGACATGCTATATTAGGGTCCTGCCAACTGAGCACTAAAGCAACAGACACATAAATTTACAACATGAAATACGTTTCAGTTCTAAAGCAGAACTAAAGCCTTAGCTCTTCTGTTACTCCAACAAGTTTTACACCAGAGCAACTGCATCTGCTTCAGAATTACCCACGTTTTTGTCAGAACACGATCCAGCCCTGAAATGCATAGAGAGGTTAAACAATACATGGTGGAAAGGAACGCCCAGACAGCCAACACCTCCACAACTGCCTTTGAATACTAAACAATGCACAGCAGAAACTAGAATATTCCATGTTTGTCTTTAATCACCAAGCACCACTTTTTAAAATTTAAATTTGTGCCTTTGAGTCAGTTTTTGTTGCCAAAAGCAACAGGTCTTAACAGATATAGTGTGAAACCTATTGTTTAGAACTGGCACTAACTGTTCTTCCTCCCTCTGTAGCAGTAGGGAGTTTTTCCAGGTATGTGGGAGGCAAGCTGCTTGGAGCCATTATATTGCTTGTTCTCTGCATGATCTCCTTCATTAAATAATCTTTTAATGCAACATTAATAGTAATTGCAAGATTACAGTTCAAAATATTTGATAACATCACACTATGCAGTTGAAAAGCTACCGATCTCTTCTCTAAAGCTGGCTGTGGGGGGCAAGCCTACTGTGAAACACCACCAGTCCCTTGAACTGAAAGCATTGCAATTCCCTTTGTTATTTCCGTTCCAGGTCTGGATGTCTCGCAAGTGGTAAGTGGTACAACCTAGCAACGGAGGATAGAAGGAAGGAAACCAGCTGGTTAATTTGTTTTTTACTTTGCATTTTTTAAGGACATGAACATAGAATTTTTTTTTTATTGATTCACAAAGTGGAGGACTGTCGATCACCTATTAGGAGATCATATTTAGGTACCAGTACTCGCATTCATAATGTTTGAATATCCATAGGTATTTCAGAAAAGTAAAATTATTACATTTTTACCCATGTTGAGCCATCTGCTTCTTCTGCATATTCTTCACGTATATATAAAAAAGAAGAGTATTAAGGAGTTTGCAACCTTACATTCTGTAAAGCATTAGCAAAAATGTGTTTAAGTCTACTATTCTGTCCGAGTCAAATATCCTTTCTACTATGATTAGTATTGACTCTTTTTGACTAGCAACTCCTTCCGAAGAAAGAATATATCATAAGCCATTGCTTACACCAAATATTTAGGTGTAGTTATACTCTATTCTTCCATTCTCTTCCATCTAAGTATCCATCAGTGTTCTCAAAATCAGTCGTCTACAGGTTAAGGACTGAAAAAAAATTTGATGTCTCTCTCCTTTTTCTCCTGAATATTAATCTTCAATATGAAGCTTTATGTTGATTCTAACTTTGAAAGCCAGTAGTAGTACTGGTAACAATAAAAGCATTTCCTACCTGCAGAACCAATCTGTTAAAAGAAAATGCTACCAGTTTATTGGTTGTTTTTTTTTCCTGTATACAAATACCTTAACAGTAGACTCTCAACTGTCCGTAAGGTGAAATAATCAAACCTTTGCATCAAAGAGCATGACAAGACAGAAGAACCCAGGAGGCACACAGAGGAAGCCACCATTTTCATGTACACAAAGGTGTTGAGAAGAGTTCTTGCAAGAGCTTCACAACAGTGTTAACCAGTACTGAAGAAGGGCCTAAAGCCAAGACCTTGTGTGACTGACTGCATTAGTCCAGGTGAACTGTTTAAGAGTCACCAGAAACCAAGTTTGAGGGTTACAGTATATCTTCCCTATAAATGGGCAGAAACATTGAAAACTCCATAAAAAACACTGCCTAAATTGGCTTAAATCAACATAACTAGTTCGGCATAACTAATGCTTAGATCAACATAACTAATATAACTAGAATAACCTTTCACGAGCAGCTTTATTTTGGAGTAAGGTAACCAAACTCCTAAACTCAGCAGGCAAAAGTGAGAACAAGAAGTCTCTGGAGACCGTGGAACGTGAGCCGTCCTGGATGGACATCATTGCTGCCTTCCATTTCTGTAAGGCATTCAGTCTTAAATTCTGAAAAAAGGGTTTTTAGAAGCCATTTCATGATAGCAACTATTTGTGATTACTTTCTCTCAGCAGGACAAAGCTGCTGTTTCATAGCTAATGTAACCTACCACTTATCAGTAGCAGGCTTTTACAAAAACAGCAGAACTCCAGTTTTGTTTTCTGATTCCCTGTCTTAAAATAAAAACATGTGAAAACAGATATGTCCCTAATTTTCAGAAAGGTAGGATTTGGCAGTATAGGCAGACTCTCCTTGTATGTATATATCAACACTCAGGGTTAGCATAAAGAAACATGCCATCTGCAACCTGTGTGAACATCCCCATAGGGGGATGACATTAGAGTTGTGTGTGGCATTTTCAACAAAACAGTTTTTTGGTGTTGGAAAGAACATGCAAAAGCCAAAACGAAGGATATGGGTCCAGAATGGAATCACCAAGTTGGATCAGTGCAAGCAGTTCCATGAACCTAGAGGAAGTGCCATTAGTATGAGGAAACTGCCAATGTGGAACAGATTTGTTAACCACAGGACAGAGGCTGCAAAGGAGCCCAATAGCAGTGCAACAAAGACATCTCTGTAAAGGCGCAGAGGTACAAATTCCAACCTTAGACCCACGCTGAAGCCTAACCCCAGTGAATGTGGTCATATAAAGTACTTCATCACTCAGACTGTGAAGTGAGAGCCCCATCACACTCCCTGAGCTATTGTTGGCCATAAACTTGCCATGCCTAAGCCACGTTGTCCCTACCAGGCCATAAACACCAAAGCATTACTAGGTGTGGGCGGGCTGTTAACATTGTACGGCAGGTGAAGACATTTCAATAATTAACTTACTGAGTTGCAGGCATAGACAAATAAGAAGTCATTAATAACAAAATTACTATGAAATGACATAATTTAAACAAGAAAAAAAAAAGAAAAGAAAGGAAATAATTGCAAAATGAACAGCAAGGTTCATCACTAAAAGAAAAAAAAAATCAAATCAGAAGTAGCCAACCACCCATATCCCAGGGAACTTGTAATAACAGTGTTTTCTGCAGGACATATTAGTTAGAAATTCAGAAAAAATGTAAAATATTTTATAATTTATATGGTATATACATACCGCTGAGTATGAGGAATTCTTTCTGCATGAAAAGCCAGCAAGTGGCACCTCATTAAACAGGACCTAGACTTAATCTAACTTGGAACAGATAAAAAAGAAAGGATTCATATGAAGCTATCCTGCCTGGGGGTTTAATCTCAAAGCTTTCGAGTATAATGAATGAATTAAGTAGGGCAAGTGATTAACAACAAAGAAGCGATCACATAATAAAAACAGAAATAGTACTGAATTTAGAGCAATGTTTCCATTGTTTATGGACAAGACCCTGCTGTGCTATTTTTATTGTTTTAACTCTTAAAGAATAGGCGAACCATATGACAGCACATGTTCTCCAGGTTCAGATGGAAAGATGTGGGAAAAGGCCGCCAGCAGAATACCTAATGGTGCATAAATAATGGACCGTTCGGATATCAATATTTGTATCATTATGAGAATAAAATTCAGTCCATAGGATTCGCCAATATTTTAAAACATATTTCTCTTAACGATGTAAGCGTGGAATAAACACCATCAAAATTATGAGGCTTTATATTGCTGGCGGGTGGTACAGCTGGTTTGCCCATCAGCCGGAGCGGCATGAGGCACAGTTAGCACAACGCGACGCCACTCGGAGCTCAGCGCCTGAACCTCCAGCGGGCCCCCCACGCTGCCTGCGCAGGCAGGGGGTAGGAGGCAGCGCTGCCTTTCCTCGCGAGCTTCCTGGCTGAACGAGGATCAAGCACACACTGACAGATCACAGGGCTTTGTTTGGGCTTGTGCTTTTATGGCTGGCGTAACTCAAATTAAGCTGCCTGCCAATTAATGCAAGCCAATTCCCATCAGGGGAAATATGAGGTGTAGACAGGTACAAAGCAGTGCCCCCCTCCCCTCAGCTACACCCTAAGGTAAATCATGAAATGCTACGGAGAGTCCAGGCTGTCTGTCCAAATCATGTTATCTAGACTGCTCTGCTCTAGACAGTTCCTTGCATTGTGCTCTTCACCCCCACTCTGGCATTGCTCAGCCCTACTTATATTGTTTAACTCACGTTAGATCCCAAGCTGTAGTTTAGGGAGATCCTGAAGGAAACCCACTGAGCAGAGGTCAAGATAACTCAGGGCCAACAGTGAGAAGACTCAGGAGGTGTCTTCCTGCCATAGCAAACTCCCAACTTAGCCTATGCGACACAAAGGACAGACATCCCGTAGGCTACCACAGGCACAGATAATTGCTCCCGAGTGAGCTAGGCGGCACTAAGTCAGCACTTTGCCATCTGTATTTACCTACACAGGTCCAATTTTCTTGAAGCAAGAGGGTTACTAGTTCTTCCGGGGTCATCAGTTCTTCTTGTAGCATGCGTTGAGCAACATAATCTCTTTAGGTCTCACACACAACAATAGACAACACAAAACAGGTACCATGGTGGGTAGCAGATTGAGGCTTGTGATCTCTTGGATGCCTAAGTGAAACCTGGGAACACATAACAACCAGAGAGTGTATTTTCTTCTACTAAGTGAAGGTAACCAGTGCAGATAATGCTTCACGGTCTAACAGGTGTCAAACGGATTGCACATAGTCCTTCTCTCGTGGTATTAAATGACAAGAAAGAATATCTTTTTCGGTGTCTTTTCTTTTGTTGCCTTAACAAACAAATCTAGTGTATACTGAAGTATGTCTAACAGAGGGATATAAAAACAACCAGCTTGAAATTTGAGATTTCAAGACTGAGATCACTAGGGAAAAACCCAGATTTTCTTAAGGCCCTTGATTGGCTCATAAATTTTGCTTTCCATTCACTAAAGCTTTCAGGAAAGAGAAAGAGAGGATAAAGGCTGTAATTGATGGTACAATGCCCACAAGCCTCAACAGATGTGATCCCTCGTAATGAAGCATGTGGGCCTAATTTGGCATTACTTACTACCAGGAGGATCTTATGCAGGGTATCTTTCTAAATCTATGTTTGGTTGGCACCTGTGCCTTGTTGAAACTGGCATTGCACCTTCTGAGTGGGCATCATGCCATTCTAGCAGATGGGCATGAGAGCAGATAGGATGCCAGAGATCTAGTATTGCATTTGCAACAAACTTAAAGTAGAAGGGTCTGGGGTCTCATCATAGGACAGCTGAGGTGGGAAGAGACCTCTGGAGATCAGCCAGTCCCACCCCCTGTTCAGAGCAGGATCATCTAGAGCGGGCTGCATCCAGTTGGGTTTTGGGTACCTGCAAGGATGGAGACCCCACAGCCTCTCTGAGCAATCTGTTCTGTGTCCGACCACCCTCACAATAATTTATTTTTTTCTTATGCTTGAATGGAATCTCCTGTATTTCAGTTTGTGCCCATTGCTTCTTGCCCTGTCACTGAGCACCACTGAGAAGAGTCTGGCTCCGCCTTCTTTACTCCCCCATCAGGTATTCATACAGACTGATAAGGTCCTCCTGAGCTTCCTCTTCCCCAGGCTGCAGTCCCATCTCTCTCGGCCTCTCCTCCCGTGACAGATGCTCCAATCCCTTAATCATGTTCATGGTCCTTTGCTAGACTCTCTCCAGTAAGTCCACATCTTGTACTGGGGAGCCCAGACCTAGAGACAGCACACCAGATGAGGCCTCACCAGTGCTGAGTAGATGGGAAGATCACCTCCCCTGAGCTGCTGGCATTGCTCTTCCTTGTGCAGTCCAGGAGACTGTTGGCCTTCTTTGCCACAAGGGCAAATTTCTGGGTCATCCCAGAGTAATGAACACAAAGTACACACCTACACAATTCTTAGGCCTAAAATAACTCTGAAAATCTAAAAGTATCCTCTGTGCTTGGGAGATCATAGTCCTACCAGGAGGGAAGATGATCAGGGAAAGGAAGGTGAGCCAGAGAGACAGTACACCTGCCACAGTCCCCCAAAGGATATATGAAGAGGTGAGAGATGATGACAGAACTTAGCTTGCTTTGCAGCTAAATACATTTCATATGAAAGCCACAAACTACACCTCAAACTGGAAAAAACGATAACTGGAACATTTCTAAATGTTTAGATCCAGTAATTTAAAAGAGCCTAATGCTTTCCTCTGGTCCTTCAGACTGTTAACTCATTCATTAGCCATCAGGTGCAATGGCATCTCCCTGTAGTGCCCATAGAAGCAATTTATTCCACTGGAAAAAGAAATAGCATTTTTTTTTAAAGCAAAAACAGAACTCCTCATTTTATTTTAAGCCTCTGAATCTACGGGCAGAATTTTCTTGCTATATATGCATTTGTATCAGCTGACAATAACTTCACTGTGTTAAGCAGCGTGATGAAATACACGGGCCTAGTCCTCATCCTCATATACTGCTGCTCAACTTCATGAACGTGTGAGTAGAGAGCACCCGATTTTACTTTTTCCTTGTGTCATTGTTTGCTTTGGTTGCAGCGCAAGCACCTGCTGAAGCAAAGAGAAGACCACTGGAGCCCGTAACTGTTATCTTTGGGTTATTTGTTGGGTTTTTTTAACTAGTCCTTGGTGCAAAGGACACTAGTCTGATTGAAATTCATCACCTGAAAGAGAAATAATGCATCCTGGATGACAAAATGGTTTATGAATGGTATTCTAATAAAACATTGCGCCCAACTCACAAATCACAGAAACTGCATAGATTGAAATGACCCTGTATTTTGAAGTGTATGCATAGTGATTTGCATGATATTCATTGTGTTAAGGTTGAAAACATTATTAACATCTTTGCTCTAAACCTAACAGACCAATTTATTCTAACTGGCACTAATAAAATGTGTCATTAGCAAACAGGGCTCAGTGGAAACCACTGCACAGAGAACATGCAGAAGAATAACAGATAGTTCAAGAAAAAGGATTAAATCTACTTCAAGTGGGCACTGTACAAGTGGCTCATCAAAACATTATTCTAACAAATGTAATCTATGATATACCAAAAGTGTAGTCATCTATTATGCTCAGTATTAAAGCAAAATAGTACTTAAGGCAAGTGATGCAGAAAAAAATTATATTAGCTTCTTGGATCATTTTTAATGATACCAAATTTAAAGTACGATATTTATGTGCTCATCTTCTTAACTTCTAAAAATATTCTTATACTGATTAAAATTTTGAATTCTAAATCTGTATTTTGATTTCCTAGAATATTTGTATTCGAGATTCCAATTACTACCACTTATTTCCAGCATGATAAGCTAATTTTGCTGCCTTTGCCTTTATGTCTTTATTTATTCGCTTTTAAAACTAACCTGCAATGTTGATAATTCCAGGAAGATAGAGGTTGCAGCGCCTTTTATTATAGCACAGACTTGGTCTTTCCTGTTGGATCCAAGTCTTTCAGAACTTTCAGTGGTTTTTAAGCCTCTCACTGTGCCGTAAAGAAAGATATAAACTATTTGCAATTAAATCCACACACACACAATATCACACTGGCACAGGGAGATAAAATCAAAGAGAAAATAAAGTTGAATATTCTGCAAGAAGTCCTTGGACAGCTTGGAAGTTGTGTCTCAACACGTTGTGTCAGACAAGTTTGTTGTGTCTCAATGCACATTATAATTTCTTCCTCTAGACCCCCATGAACGCCCCTACTCATCTTCCCATTTAACATCAGTTTTCACATTGCAAAGACACAAATATTCTAAGCTATTGTGATTTATAGCCTTATACAAACATTTAAAACCATTTCATATAAAGAAATCCAAACTATCTCCAAGGATAACTTCCAAAGATATTATAAGCATTAATTTTATCAAATGAAGGTTTTTGTGTGGAGTATCTGGGAGGAAGCAAAGTTCTTGTAGATGATATATTGAATAAATGAATAATCAAGCATAATAAAAAACACTGAATGAGCCAGATTTTCCTGTACAGGCGCAGAAGTAAAAATTTAGATGCTGTTTTTCTCTCTCTAACTCAAGTGTATTTATTCCATTCTTGCGCACTAGTGGACTTCCTGTGAATTAATATTTGCTACTGAACACGCTCCTTTAAGAGGGTTTGGTTTAAATACCCAAAACCATGAGATAGTGTTTCACACTCATAAGGAAACAAATACAATGAAAACAGAATATATAAGAATATATAAGAATATACAAGGCATCAGCAATCTACAAAAGGCACTATAAAACCTTTTTATAAAAACTATAAAAAAAAAAAAAGAGAGACAGCAGTTTTGAAAATAGCAGATCTCCATTAGGATAATCAATTTAAACTCAATGATAATTGTACAAAATATGGCAATTTTAATCTCTAACTCTGTGTTTTAAGCACCCTTTTGAATGCTATGAAATGGAGAGAAAGTCAGTGAATTAAATCTACTGCAAGAAAAATGTCTGCTCTTACAATACTTGGCAAAAATCTGGTACTGGATGAAAGCATGTTAGACTTCAGTTCAGCGTGGATAAGGCAGAGGTAATGCTGGTTGGCAGACGAAAGTGTTTTGAAGAATTGGCAAGGTCTAAGTGTACTCCCTTGGCTGAGAGCATCTGCTAACCCATGGTGAAAGCACTTTACAATCTCGGGGTTTCACTCTTCCTTGCTTCTGGGCTTCAGGTAAAAAAAGAATCAATCAAACACTGCTATACGTTTCTCTAATCAACAGGTTATATCTTTGCCCCTCAGATTCAACTTCTGTCGGTTTACCTGTAGCCCTTTCTGCATCAAACTGGACTTCTAACTCTTGGCTAGGGTTCAGTCCTACCCATAGACTTTGGCAAGAGTGGGCCAGTGCTGCTCCCTGGGAGCGAGAGAGCCCGCTGAACACAAAGCTACACCTGCGTTCCCTCCTCCCCACCCCTGCACCCAGCAAAGCAACATTTGCACCACTGTTCACAACCAACAAACAAAAAGCAGCAGAAGCACGATAAAAATAAGCAGCTGTTTAGCGTTGGATCCCTTTGTTTGAAGTTTACACCCAGCGACACACATGCCTGCGGTGGGATGTGCTGGTGCCTGAGGGAGCCTGCTTCCCTTCTCCACTCTCTCGCAAATGCTGTTTTTCTCCTCTCAGTCTCCCTCTCACTGACCCATGGATCTGCTGTTTCTATTTCTAAGAAGGGTTTGGACATAAATGTTTAGATTTTGTCAAGTCAATGCCTTTGAGGAGTAGGTGCTCCCCTTCACCCACTCCCACTGGGCCCCTCACACTCTCAACACACAATACAGACTGTGCAGCGGATACCACATCATAGCAGGTATTTAATAAAAATATATATATTTTAGGTGAAGTATGCATGCCTCAAATAATTTTGACCTAGATAGAAGCTGCTTTTATTAAGTTGCCACATCTATTACCAAGGAGAAAGAGTCAAGTAGGCTATAGTATTCCATGGGTTTCTTTTTACAAGCTTTGCTCTTAAAGGAGAACTTTTTGAAACATTGTTCTCTCTCATCAAAGAAGATGAGAAAGAATAGGATTAAGGTGAAGAGAAGGATTTCTTTGAATAGGGAAGATATAATTACACATTTTCCATGACACATGCTGGAAAATGTAATATTGGATAATGCAAGTAACCTCAAATTTTTCATTGTATTTTAATAGAGAGCTCTCTTTTAAGGTTTTTATATTATATACTGTATATAGTTATATGTATAGACACTTCTCTCGCATAAAAAGGACTGAAAAGGAATCAAACAAGAATAAACTCTTTCTCCCTAACCACTAAGGAAGCATGATAAAGAAGGACAATATCAGATTAGCTACAAATTTTCTATCTCATTGTTTCCTGAAAAATAAAATTTTATAATGAACATACTCCATACAAGCTGTGCAGAGCAAGTATCTCTTCCAAAAATGCACAGAGCAGTAGTAAAAATCAAGCATGGACTCAACGACATCTGTTGTGGCATTGTTATCAAATGCCATCTTTTTTACACAAATCTCTCACAGTCACTACTTTTTTGTGTGGAAATATTAGTTTGTCTGCGGCATCTAAAAGTTGGCACACGAGGACCGACAGATGCTTTGGTTTTACCTCATCTTCAACTTCCTTGGCTTCTCATTACACTAGCTACAGCTCGGCAAATTATTCCTCTGCTTTGGAAAGCCGACAAAATGCCATCTGTCTCTGCATGGTTATCAAAACTAATACTGTAATGTGAAAAAAACTATGAACTGAAATTGTACCTGGCAACTACACGGTGAGGTCGAGTATCCTGTTAGATTACTCATATACCCAAATTTCAGTTAGCGGACGCCCACCTATCCCACTGTGTGCTCAGCCTAAGGAACAGTCAGTCTGTGACCTTTCTTGTGTGTAACTGTTCCTCATGCCATTGACATTGACTGACACTAATTATGGCTTAGAATGCAAAATGAGGTAGCTTCTCACCAACTGAGACTCCAAGGTCACTATGATTAGAGTATGAGTAGCTTTTGTTTTTTCTTATAAAAATGAGAGGCTGAATGCGTGAAGGAAAGAGGTGGAAAGGTCAAGGAAAGAGAAAGAGCAAGATTACATCAGTGTGGTTCAGCATGTAATCGGGTTGGTCCAACAGCTACAAGACTCATCACTAAGGCTTTAGGGAAGAGAAAACACGAACAAGGTGTCATTAGATGAAACAGAAAAGAACAAAAAGGTACGAATAGGCCTGACAGTCCTACCCTTAATCTGACAGAGAAGTAGGCATCCTTGGAGCTTCTCCTCCTGTCTAAATTTGTCCAGCAACTGGTGAAGTGCAGGCCAGAATAAAGACCTCACACAGACACATGTAACAAAGCCTGCTTTTCTACACTGCAGAAATACTTAAATGCCAACTCCAGAGCTTGCTCCAGCCAAAGGCATTTTAGAGATAAAACTAAGGTGGTGGTCCTACAGATCAGCAATGGAGAGGTGGTCGAAACCCAGGCTAGTAGACACTGCCCTCTCTTTCATGGAGCTTCTGAGCTGCATGCTGTTAAAAATGAGAGAGTAGAGTGTAGTTGTTCTCATCCTCCTCCTAAGTATCCTCTACTGGTTTTGGTCAGCGATAGGGTAAAAGGTAAGTTGGTCTTTGTTCTGAAGCAAAACCACGTTGTGTTTTGCCACAAAGAGAAGAGGTGAAGGTAGCAAACAAGCCTGCTGCTCTCTCAGTGTCTTTATTCAGCAAAATGAATATCCGATCTTGCCATACTGCAGGAGCAATAGACTGCTCCTAGATACTCTCTGGTTAAGAAACCATCTGCTGGCCAACCTTATTCATGGAGTTGAGCAATTAAGCCTATATTGCACAGACCATACAATGCTAATTTTTATTTCATGTTTAAAACACTACAGAAAGAGCATCAATCTTCCTCTACCATCTGAGATACATTGAACTGAATACTAATTCTTTCCAAAATTGCATAAGCTTAGTAATATTTAATATGAGAAAGGCTGACCCCAAAATCTCATATCCCTTATGCATTTTCAGGCTGAACTTACTCCTATCTTGTGCTAACGTATGATAACAATGAAAGCTCCCTGTTGTTACATATGTGAGTTTATTTAAAGCTATCCAGGGTAGGACAACATTCATATGAGGAACAAATGCTTTAGATAAATGGCTTTTTTTTTTTTTGTGGAAAGACATTTTTAAGTTTAACTTAACAAAATCAACATCTACTGCTGAGTTTCTACTGTATTCCTCTATTATTTTCATCCCCATTTATCATGAATATTTTTTTATTTCTTAAGAACAACTTTGTGTAAAATACATACCACCTTCCATGCAGTTCTGGAAACAGTTACTAGAGATTCCTTGCAGGCTTTCATTGTCTGCTCTAGTGAGCAGTCCTAGGGCATATGCCTTAAGAATGATGTTACTTTAAGTTTTCCTCTGCTACCCCTTTGAACTGGCACCGTAATGGAGGACTAAGAAATCATTATATCCCACTGGAATCCCTTTCTGCAGAAGAGGCAGTGTGCATTGCCTATCAGTTACATTCACACCTCATCTAAATGAGTAGCAAAGAACAGAAAGACGGAGAAAGCTCAGAGCTTCCTCTCTTCCTTCAAGGCTCCCTTTTTTCCTTCCATACAACATTCTCCCTTGTGTTCTTGGCTACGCTGTATTATCATGAGCTCCTTGGGAAAAGACCTCTTCTCCCCATCTACAAAGAAATCATTAAAAAACAGTAATGTCTTGGCTTCACTATGTACTTGGTTTCTCCTTGTATGTTCTTGCTCCCAGCAGTGTTAAGTCCATGTGTAGCTCTTATTCACAGGAAATCCTTTTAGTCTTACAATGAGGTCTTTGTAGAGAGTCTTTGGTGTTATTCTTCTGTATTTGCAAGGACTCTTGAATACTGGGCTGTCTGGGACATGGTATCTAGGGGAATAACTAATATAGGCTAAACGTAAACTAATTTTGGGGAACAAAAGCAGCCTTCAAGCTATATGCAAAGTTACTACAGGCTATTTTTTCAATGAGGGTGAGTGGAAGTGACAATTCTTTTGCACTTAATGAGCCAGAGTAGCAGAGATTAGAGAAACCCTCTAAATTATTTGGCTGTTGAATAAAAATCCAATTTAAATCTTGTGGAAAGTAAGAGCTTTGCTTCAGCTGTAGAATCAGGGTTCATAAGCAAGGAAAATAAGCAGTCTTTTCGATCCAGTCCCTAAACTAGTAACAGTTTATTATATAAAAGCCAAGCACAGATAATGAGAAAAAGAATATGTTAAGAATAAAGAAAAGAGAAATCCTTGGGAGACCAAGAGGTTTGCTCAATGTTACCAACTACTCCATGCAAAACAGTAGCCTTTCTAGAGAAACTGATATGCTTTCCTCTGACACTCTTCCAGGCCAGGGCCTGTGACGAGACAGCAGTTCACAGTGAAGCCACACATGGCAGCATCAGAAGACATTTCTGTTTACTGGTGTTGCTCACCAGCACCCATCATAACTTTTCAAGCACCTAAGAGATACCCTATGGGGACTTGGGAAAACGAGAATGCACTGCAAGGGGGTGAAAGCAGCAGAACAGAAGAGCTCAGAAAAGATTTACAGTATGGAGGACTTCAGTCAAATATTCTCAGCCTTTTTCATCTTGGAAAGTCCCACTTCTGCACCAGCCAGGAAAAAATTTTTCATTTCTTGTTTTGTTCACAAGCAAAAACTGTAACTTGGCAGTGGTCCACTGCAAACAATAAACACCAACAGAACTTTGCCAGTTACCATAGTGGTTACACATCTTGGAGCCTATCTTCCCTCTTTACTTTGGCTGTCTGTCTCTGCAGTCTGCAAGCTCTTCAGGCCAAGGATTGTCTACTACTTTGATGACCACATACGCCACCTCAGTGAAAAGGAATGCAAAGCTATGTGTACAAATAAATATTGACTGTTGGCCTTCTTGAAAAGTATGATTCCCTAAATGACAAACTAGTCTTAAAAAATGAAAATACACAAGTTCCTCTCTTAACACAACAAACTAAAATAACACACACAAAATCTTCCCAAATAGTACTGGAACTGTTAGTTTAGCAGAGCTAACGAAGACTGACTTCCTGTGGATTTGTCATCCTTAGACAGCTGTAGACTTTAACTAAAACTGTCTCATCAAGGAATGGGGCATTCACATCCCTCTTCTTTCTGGAAAATGTGTCATTGAAACCCAGAATCCAGATCCTATTTTAAGTGGGATAATCATCATGCTCTTCCTGACCATGTACTTTCATGAAACTTGTAACCATACCTCATGGAGGTCTCTGCTTTTCTATTCTGTTTCATTAAAATAATCAATACACCCAGCAAATAGGAGAGGGACGGGGGGGTGGTGGGGGTGGTTCTATGACATGCTCACATCACCTCATTTCTAAAACAAATCAGGGTTAAAAATCCTAAAAATAGCCCAACATGGTGGAGTTTGCTCAGGCTACAACTGATGAGGTTTCCTGAGACAACTAAGCTAATCTAATGCCCAGATGAATCCACAACACCCTCTAGCCCATTACTAAATATAAATCTATAGAGCACATCACTGTGTTCAGTCCTCAGAAGATACGTCTTTATGGTGACTGTAAAATTCTCATTAGGCTACTGGGATTATCTCTTCCCTTTATCTTATTTGTTTGGCTCTCTGTAAATACTGAAGAAAAGACATGATGAATCAATGAGTGATTCAGATTTTGCCTTCAGTCTTTATCATCAGGCATTTATCTACTTTTTGTCTCTGGAGTTTTCTATCCTGCAGTAAATTTATTGTAGTGTCTCTGAGTGATTTTTTTTTCCTTTTCCTTTTCCTCCCTTCCCCCAATACGCTATTGATTTTCTCATTTTTACAAATAAGCATAGCAATAAATAAAATTACAAAAGCTCAGGACAGAATCATAGCTGAATAAATACACTCATCAAGAATAAAAAATTGTTGGCTAGACTGGGGAAGTTACAGTTCCCTCATGTACATTCTTTATTACGAAGTGAAAATGCAATTAGTAAAGCAGAAGAATCTTAGACTCAGGCTTCTATTTCCCATTTTGCTACTGATGCACCGTGGTCACAGGTGGTATATTTTAAAGTAATTGGGCAATGTTACCTAAGATGGAGGTGAAATAGGGGTGTTCTAACTCCACTAGCAGCACTGCTTGACAAAGAGGTCATTGCATCACCCTTCTGTCACCATCACAACTCCATGCAAGATCAGTGTAGTAAATACCCATCTCTCAGCCAACCTGAGAGATGCACAAATGGAATGTTGGCAAGATGATTTTTAACTTCTTGGATTGAAAAACCCAGTTATACAGCACATACAGGAATGATAGATCAATTTTTCTCTGAATATTCAACATACTTTAGGATGCTAAGTTCTTGTTCCAAAGTATTATGGAAATGTTTTGTGACCTTAAGCATTTACAAGATCACAGCATACTGCTTAGATGCAACGGCAGGACTATTTTGCAGGACTATTTCACAGGACAAGAGAAGACACAGTTTAGTACTTTCTACTGCTAGTTTCTGCTTTCTACAGACAAATTTATACTAGTACAAATAGTCTCCTAATACTTGAAAAAAGAGGGCACTAAATATATAATAAACGCTTTCTGAAAGCAACTGCTTAGATCGATTTCATAGCCAGTTAAGGTGCTGCATGTTTCAAATATCCTTATATGCTTAGAATTTTTTAAAGATTTCTCCTTTTTGAAAAAATAAATAAAACCATAAAAATCTGTCATTTCACTAAGTCTGAAAACTAATTAAGAGAAACGTTTTCAAGTAAAATACCTAATACATCACCTGTTCTTTTTCTGCATAAAGAGTTTCTCTAAACAGGTTAAGAAAATATGATAAAGTGTACCAATACCTTAGCATGTCTAGTATCTCAGATGTACATTTTCTATGACATAAACTAATTTAACATTACAGTTGGGCCACTGCGGTACAGCAAGAAACCTCTACCCGTATCAAAAAGAAAGACGTGGCGGCACAATTAGCCCCTCATACTACCTACGGCCGTCCCGGGGCAGGGAAGGGGGGTCACTTTCCCGGGGGAGCAGCTGCGCCCCAGCCCCCCCGCGGGAGGCGCGCCCGCCGCGGGGCCCCGCTTCAGCACCTCGGCCAGCTCCCGCGGCGGCGGGCGGGCGGGCGGTACACGCGTGTGCGGGGGGCAGCGAGCAGCCCCGCACGCCGCCAGCAGCCTGCCAAGAGCCACGCCGTGACCGTGACTAATCTTTATGTGTCATCAGCCTTCCCACCTCTCCCCCCCCCACCCCGCAAGTTTCCCTGCAAGGGGCACGGAGCAAGTAGGAGGAGAGGGAGAAGGATGGGTAATCATTTTGCCTCGCTCCTCGACGTTCGGCGGTTTAGGCTGTATCTGCACAGCTGGTTTCAGCTGTGGCCTTGCTCAGAAAACACATTTTTCATTCCTGTCATGAGACACGTTTGAAAAACTAAAATTCCAAACGGCGCAGGTGAAAAATGAACAAAGAGAAAGAAACATCAGGGAGACAAAACTGAAGGAAAACATAAAATGAAAGTTGATACTTGCTTTTTTGCCTCTCGCTCTGGCACAAGGACCACAGCACAGTTTGTTTGTGCCTTTTTTAGAGGGAGCAACAATAGGGCATGGGGACAAACCACAAGACAGCTGGAGGGAAAGTACAGTAGTACTTCATGGCAAGATGCACTTGCTGAAAAAAAAAAGAAAAATCTATAATCTCAGTTGAAAACAGGATAGACTGTGGTTGAGAAATTAACTGTGCTGGACAGCAGAGCTGGTAAATGAAAGCTCCATCTGGATCAGGCTGACACTAAAATAAACTGCAATAAAGTCTGGCAAGTTGACTAATCTAACCAAAACTCTCAACAAAAGAAATCTGAGAAAATCAAAAGAGTCAAAGAATTAGAAAACTTGGAGAATATGGAGGCCTGTGGGGTGTGGTGATGATTTGCATCCCTGGTGTAAGAAGCAGTACAGGAATTGCATAAATGCAGGAAGAATTCACTGTGCATAAAAGTACCTGAAACCTAAATGTTGACAGAATTCCAAAGGAGATAATATTGCAGAAGTTGCTCATGCAAAGCTGTGTGGGATGATGATATGAACAACATCATAAGTGACCTCACCTAGCATCAGAGAAGCTGCCTCTGGCATAAGAAATAAAGCAATTGCCTCATTCGTTTTTGATAACTCTTAATGAGATGGACAAAACAGAGGAATTTAATGGTATTTTCAAATGAGGATACCTCCATTTCAGGAAAGTTAACAGACTTGATATTTACTACTATATAAAACAGAATTGATTTAGGCATGCTGCATCCGACAAGAAAACATTACTACTGCTAGAGTAGTCACTTGTAGAGTCTAGAGAGCAAATATCACTTATTTTATAGTCTAAGCATAGAGAAATTTTACTTCTTCATGATTTGTTCAATTACCAAGGAGGAATTGAATGTTATATAACTAACTTCTAAATTTTGTATTTTAATTCAATGAGGTCTTTAATTTGTTTGACAGGCTTCCATTTTTGCAAAGATGGCCCAGCGCGCATGTCATAGAAACCTGCCACTCTTCATCACGAATTTCCAGCAGGTCCCAGAAAAGGACAGTCATAAAAAGTTAAAAGCTAAGGACATTTGGAAGGTTAAAAAAAAAAAAAAAAAGAAAAAAAAAAATACTGCCAGTACAGAAGGAAGGCAATCCTGCCCAAATTTGATTAAAGCTTTCAGCAAAGACTATTCAGTACATATTCCACCTTCAAGGCAAAAATAAAGTTCTTCACTTCAATCAGTGATACAGGAGAAGCTGAAATAAATTTCATTAATTGGATGTATTTGAAAAGGTCATTTAAAAATCACCACAAAGTAGACTGCATCACTTGGGCCTAATCCAGCCTTCATGGAAAACAATGATGTTCCTAAGCTGCCTCAAGCCCTCAAAAAGAAAAAATATTGTGTAAATAAGGACGGTCACAATATGTACTGACGGGTCAGAAGAGATTATAATCAGAGATAAGTTTTAACCCCACATTCCTTGTCTGTATGGGGTACTAAATTGTATTCAACACAGTGGTGCTGATAACTGATAAAACACAGAGTCCCTTTCTGTGAAACACTTTCAAATCAGCGAGAGTAAGAGATTCTCAGCGATGTATGAATAATAACCGGTCTGCTTCTCTGTATTGCTAGAAGGAACTTTTCTGATCTACTTGAGTACCTACCTGGGACAAAACTGATGCACTGGAAGGGAGAGAAATCTCTTGTTTTCCAGTAGCTCAAAGGTATGTAAGTGCACAGCAGAATTTGGCCTTATCCTCAACATCAACAAAAAATAACATGGTGGAGGTATTACACTTACATGTAATATTTGGTCCAACGTATGCAATACTGACCAAGGAACTAGGAAATCAGTAAATTCCACATAGGCAGCTCTGCATACTGTCTGGGCACCTGACTTTTTGTTCCATTATTATGAGTCAGCTTGCAAGAGGAACTCACAGATTGGGGCTTTTTTTCCCCTATTTTCTCTCCCTGGACACCTGTAAATACAAAGACATCTCTTCTTGTGTTCGGTATTTGCTATTGCCTTAAATTATCTGTTTCTTTGTGAATGGATAAATAGTTTCTTATTTTCCTCTATAAGAAGCCACACAGGCTATATTCTATGTTAAATAACAAACTCACTAGTTACTACTAAGAACCAAACCTGTGTTTTTTCCTGGCAAGATGACTCCTGATGTAAGGACAGGACTGCGAGCTAAGTCAGAGCTTGTCACTTCTGTGCCACTACCTCCCTTGTAATCTTCACCAAATCCATTAATCTCTCTGGATTCCCAGTTTCCCTTTTTGCACAAAGCTTTCTTGCCTCTGGGGGACATTGAGAAGACAAATTCATTAATCTCTGTAAAATGCTGAGAGGTCTGCTCACCACTGGTTTCAGAAAAGTATCACCACGAGAATAGATTGGCTAGAATGGAAAGAGCAAAAACTGTGTTGTTTGGATCCCACGTAAGAAATCTGATTTAACAGAACTGATGAAGGACAAACACCTCTGGAGGAACTGGGAAAGCTGCAGGAGGGAAATACCTGCTGAACTGACCCAGAAAGAGTTAAGAGTCTAATGGAAAAATCCCTACGGGTTTGAGCTTAATGTGCAGTGACAATGAGGAAATCCATCTGGATGTAAAGCTGCAAGAAATACAAGGCATCAAGAAAGGAGGCATTCATGCTTTTTATGAGTTAGGAGTTATTGTATCCAGCATTTGTCATGATATCTTAGATAACGTATAATTGTTCTCCAAAGGGTTCTCCACAGAGCACATATAATGAAGCAGGTTTCAAAAATGCAAGCTTTGGTGGGAAGAGGAGAGAGTGCCTCATGGCAAACATGAATGTTCCTTGCATTTCAAAAGGAGCCAGTTTCAGTAATTCAAATAAATTCTTCACACTGGTGACAGGCATGTGAACAGCCCAGATTGCATTTAAGATCAGGAAGATTATCAGAGCTCTTGTCCTGCACGCTTTTAAATCCAGGGTGCTTGAGTGGTCAGCCATAGTTCCTTTATAGAACAGCTAGGACTTATAACAGGTGAATCAAGAATCCAGAGTAAATTAGTAAAACCAGTATAGAGTCATGTCAAGAACAGCAAAGGCAGGGAGGAGAAATTAAAAGTATTTTAACTT
This sequence comes from Anarhynchus alexandrinus, assembly GCA_008711295.1. NCBI lineage: Eukaryota > Metazoa > Chordata > Aves > Charadriiformes > Charadriidae > Anarhynchus > Anarhynchus alexandrinus. The sequence continues at coordinate 974,482 of VUYV01000192.1, read as the reverse complement.
TACTTGCAAACTTTTTGGGGCAGTTGATTTTGTATCTCTGTGGTTTTGGGGGCAAAAAGGACCATTCCTTCCTTGCTTGCTTCCAGAAAGCAGGTGTTTGCACGAAAGGAGATGGGAGCCACCACAGACCCAGCAAGGCACGTTATTGTAGGACTGAAAAAAAGATAAAAGAGCCCAACTCCACAAAATCAGGAAAGTTCAAATGACATTGTTTGTAGGAAATGGCAAAGACTGTATTTAATTGATATTCATGCCAGGGTGATGAACCAATTATGAGGTAAGCTCACAAGACAGTTCTGCCAGACACACCTGAGGACTTTGGCAAGTCATTTAGTCAGCATTGTCCTCACCTGTCTAAGGGAAATAATCTTTTGGTGTCTCAAAGACACAGTGAACTACCTGACTTATATGGTGATACTTGACATGCTCTGAAACTGTATAATGTGCTCATTACCATAAGCTTTAAACAGATATTTTATTAAGCATGTTTTTAGATAGTGCAGTTTAGAGGGCGGAATTAACAAGCAAATAAAGTAGAAAAGCAAAGTCAAAATCACAATGAGCAACGCACACTGGTTATTCCTTGAGGCTGCTCATGTTTTAAACACCCCCTCTTAGAGCTGCTCAGTACTTTCCGCAGAACACGACAGCGTCCGCTGGTGATTGACACTCAGCCATTACCCAGTGCAGTTTTGTCAGCAGGAACTCAACAAAAAAAGTGAAGCTGAACACCTTTGGATAAGTGTGCACTCCTGAAAATGGCCATAATTTACTCAAGCCTCTTCCATTGATACTGATAGGAGTAACATTTTAAGATAAGCCTGTAGAAAAAAACTGTAATTTTCTGTTTTTTAAAAAAAAACTTGTTTCTTTCCCTACTGCTTTTGTGGGAAGAGGAAGCCCCAGGCATCTGACTGCAAGCTCTCAGTCACCCAGTGACTCTGACCTGCAGAGCATAATACAGAGCAATCACACCTCCATGGGGTAGCTATTCAGAGACATTTGAGCCTATACAGGTGAACTGGGTTCCTTGCTTTTTGGGGTTGGGTTTTTTAGTTGTTGGGGTTTTTTCTTCCTTTTTTTTTTTCCCCTCAATTCCTCAGTCTGTGCCAGATTTTTTTCTTCTTCTTTTTTTCTTTTTTATTCCATTTTTANCCCCCCCCCCCCCCCCCAATAAAGGTACATCAATCACCAGTACCAGCCTGAGCTGGGAAAGGAAGGCTACTTCAAGGTCACCGGGTAAAAAGCCCTATATGCTTTTCAGTGAAAGGGAAGGGAAAAGAGGCCTTAAGTGGCTTCCTGTTTCTATTCATTGTTTAGGTAAACTCCTTAGGAAGGAAGGAGAAAGTATGGGGGGGGGAGGGGGGGGTGCTGTAGGCCAGAGGAAGGAGGAAGGGCCATACACAAAAGGGCAGTCCATAAAGATAATGTCCCTCAGAGAGAAAAAACTTATTGGCATGCTAATAGATGAGTAAGAGTTGGAGAGAGATGAAGGAGACAGACGCAATTCTCCAGAGACACGCGGTTCCCTTGAGGCCAATCGAGCGTGAAAGGGGCTGGCCATCTTTGACAAGGACAGATACCACAGAAGGGGAGTGGGGGAACTGCTACAATAAACTGGCACGTGTGTCTTCCTGGATGTTCTCCATGCTGCCGGAGCAGCGGGCTGCACGTAGCAGCTGCTCTTCAGCTCAGCCCCGACCCGATCTCCGGGGCTGGGCAGTGCTTCTGCTTGCGCTGTGCAGGTGGGTACGCAGGGGGAAAGGAGCTTTTGCCACGGGAGCAACTTTGTAACCTGCTTCCCCTTCCTCCTCTGCCTCCTCCAAGCTTGTATGTTAACGAGCTGCAAATGGGATGCTGACACCAAAGGAGCAAAGGCGGCAGAGGAACTGGCTGTGTGCGGCCACTTGGTGCAACATTTGTCTCCTAGCCTAGGCTTGAGAACCGAGTCCACTACCCCATCTCCAAAACTGTTTCTGTTACCCAGCCCTCCGAACAGCAATTCCTGCCATTAACCTTGGCTTTACGTGCACTATTTATATTCCATATTTAAATAAGGCTATGCTAAACACGCTTCAACATTGCTCTACAAGTGAGGAAATATATTCAGCCTTAACTGAAGGCTGGATTAAGATGCGCATACACAAGCGCAAAGCCAAGTTACTACATACTATTTCTTGTTAGCAGAGTATTTTGTAACACTGTTTTCCCTAGGTTTAGGGTTTTATGTTTTCTATGGGCACAGGAGAGGCAAGGGAAGTGTCATATTTTTTATTTTTATATTGTTTACGAACTACAGACTTGCAATAGAGTCTTTGTATATCATCTTTCAAAACACATTTTGAGTACTGTTGCTGTTGAAATATTAGGTTTCAATACCTATTCACCTACAGTCACTTACAATGACACTATTGTTCTAGGTATCCTACTAGCACAGAATGAAAGGCACTCTCTATCTCCAAGAATTTATAATCTACAGATTACAAATAAACTTTAAGCAAGTCTTTTCAAACAGATATTCTTATTTTATTGCTGGAGAAATTAGATATAAATCTTTTTTCCTCAAGTGAGTTTCCTGAAGGCATCTAGAGCACAACTGTGCCATTAAGAGGAAACTGCGTTAAAAGAATACACTGATTTTTTTTTTTTTAAATGTAAATATTCATGCAGAGCCTTAGAAAACGCAGATTATTTTTGTCACAGAGAGAAACAATGTGAGTGATTAATAATGCGGACATTCTTGAACTTTCATTTCCTCTTGAGTACTGTGATGTTTGCTTTCTGATTCTGAAGTATTCCTACACTATGCTACAGCAACAAGCCTCTCCTCTTTAATTATCAATTCTCCCACAAAACCAGAAAGGTAAAACGTATCCGAGCCAAGATACGGAGTCAAACAATGCCCCCCAACTGCCCTATTGCACTGTATTTCAGGGAGTCTGTGGAGAGATTGCAACACAACAAGAGAGCTAAAAAAAGACAACCCTGGAACCTGAGATAAGGAAGCACTGAGAAAAACAGCAACCACAAGTTCTCATGGGATGAGGCTTGGCTGACGCTAGAGCAAGAAATACATGAAAGAAACAAGCGAACCGCACCCATGAAGTGACAGCTTCTGTTCAGTGATAAAGGCCCAGATAGGCTCTTGCAAGCTGGGTCGCTGCCTGGTTATTTATATCATTCAAATAAGAAAACCTACTAATGTATAAACAAGAAGTCTAGAATCAAAAGTTGTTGGTGATTATCTTTTTAATCCTCTGTATAGATTTCAAAAATAGCACACCAAGCACATTCTGTAAGGAAAGTTTGAACTGATTAAACCAGTTTCTGACTAAATGCTGATAAGCATATTAGTGCAAGACTACGGACACTGTTAAAATGTGTGAAATTTTCAATCTTGGTATCTCTGCCCCACCAGTACTTTTGGAGGTAAGGCAAAAAGATCGTGCCGTCTCAAGCTTGTGTTTGCATATGTACCAATTTAACACAGACAAAAAAAAATCACACACAGTACATCCTTGATGTGTAGCAACAAACTACAAAATGATGGTGGGGCCAAACGATGAATTTTGATTCAGACTGAAACCAAAGCCTTGCTAGTTCCCTTAATGTTTGGGTTTTCTTTTCATTATAACTGTGCTCCTTTAGAACTTTGCTTCACTGCCTCTGTAAAATTAGGCTGCTTCCCAATTGTTTTTCCTAAAAGTAAAAGTAAAACAACAGAATACAATTCACCACATCTCTAATCTATGCTGTTCCTCTAACTGATGTGCTGGGGCTCTATAGACAACCACAGCACGAATCAAATTCTCATTTCGGATTGATTTCCCTTACCATTTCAACATCACCAAGTACATGAATTAAACACCCCGATCTCCCTTTACCCCACCAGCGTCCTGTACAGACAACTGTGCGCTCGTTCTCGGCAGGCCATGCACACCTTCCATGCCTTTAAGGACTAAACAATTCCTGTAGACCCACATCGGTCTGTTAACGCCCAGTGAAGTTGTAAGCAAGATGAACTTTGTTGGAGAGGTCTTAAAAGGCTCTGCAGTGATGAAAGGAATTGACTTGGATTAGACATTCAGAGGGATGGGTCACACACTTATTTGTTCCTACACTAACGAACATATACAGTACACACCTACTGTTTCACCTCTCCCGAGACAGGTGTTTACACTCTTGATTCAGCTCCGTTCCTACACGCTTTCTTTTGCCTGAGCCACCTGACCATCCATCCAAAAACCTCTCAGCCATGCGCTTATTTCTGGTGTTAGGTATATGGGAGTAAGTCTCAGCTGCCCTTTATCTTCATTTGATATCTCTGCCCTGTGCAGGGAAGAGGCGGGCTAAGCAGAGCCCTGCAGTTCCTGCCCACCGTTTCATTGCAGAGAGCAGGAGAGTTGTTGCCCAACTGGGAGAGGATGACGGAGCATCCTGGCACAGGGAACTGCATGGATGTCCAGCCACGCAGCCACAAAAAAAGTGGACAAGAGGTGAGGTGCAGTCAGAAGAGAGTGGGAGCCTAAGAAAAATAAAATAAAATCATTTTAGATCCTGTTCCAGGCACTGAGGCTTACTGTACAGCAGAAACAGATCTTTCTTTAGATATGGCCAGGTAAGCTGCTGCTCTTACCTCCAGAAATACTGAACTCAGGAGTCACAGATTTTGAAGATTTACCCTTAACAGCCCCATCTGTCTGCTGGATCATGCAGTAAAATTAGAGCATTGATGAAGTTATAGGGTGAAACAAAAAAAAAACCCAACAACCCAACAAAACCCACCAGCATTTGAAAACAAGCCCTTCAAGTACAAAAGGAGTAGTGTAATTAGAAGACGTGGTATGAAAAATGATGAAAACTGCGAGATGAACAGAATTGTAATGATGACATGACTTATTATGTAGATTAATGCCTTCAAAACAGGACAGGATTGAAAGTCAATACTTCAATTTATTGATTTTGGCAATGACATATTTCTTACATCTTTCAACAGTATGAATGAAACACTGTATGAAGTTACTGATGGAAAACAGGCTTTATGTTTGTAATTTGAAAATTAATAAAAATAATTTAAGCAAACTGAAATGAAGGCAACAATGTAACGCTGTACTCACTGTTCATCAAGGCAAGTTTCAAGCTTAGAAACTAAGGAAGACCATGAACCGTAAATACTACTTACAACAGATCTGTTTTTAAACAAGGTAAGGGAAAGAGAGAAATATGACATCCAGCAGTCCCACCTTTAAAATTTAAACTGTAAAGAACAGTACCATATTTTCTTTCATCTTAGGCTATATTCAGAAGTTTCAAATGTTTGCTCTTTAAAGACCCACTGGCAAAAATAAGCTACTTTTACAAGTACATATGACATAAGTTTGAAAATTAATCAGTTTAATTCTGCACTGTGTATTGTATGTATGGCTCAACCATGATATTTTCCTCATGCAATGCCCGATATTAATTCTAATCTCAGACTGCTCTCTACTGGTAATAAATTATGTTAAAACTCATTAAATATCTGCAATACTAGAAACATGTAAAGAACTGCAGTTGGCACATACCCTGTCTTCAAATCAGTGCCGGAATGAGAGCCTTAAGAAGGCAACATGAGTTTGAAATGAAGAGTAACATGCAAATTCTTAAGCCAAAAGATCATTTCACTTTATATTGACCCATCATGGTCCTATTCCTGCTCCCACTGAATTTAATACCAAAACATGCAGCTGTACCAGATTATTTGGTAGAGGGCTGGCCTTTTGAACATAAATAATTCCTTCTGCACTCAACCAGGATGGGACTTATAAGAATCAAACACGCTGGCTGCAAGTGGAGAACGTGGACAATTTGGTTCTTGTGCTACTTCAGCTTTTCTTTACAACCAGAGATGTCTTTGTGAAAGAACTTGAACTTGTTCTTAAATTTGATTATTTTTTTTTTCTTAATTACAACTACTGGGTGCAAAATAACTCATCAATTTCTTCTCACAGTTTCATACCTTAACAAATTGTTCCATAATACTGGAAAGCACCAGTCTAAGCCTGTGATGTAGGTTAAATACCACATACTATAGCATTGGCATTTTTCTTTTCCCTATGGCAAATATGTAGCACATTTGGTAATAACAGTAAAATACACTGTTCACGATCTCATCTTGGTTCCACTGAAGGTAGTAGTGAAACTCCTCTTAAGACCACCAGGAGATGTACATGCTCTGAACCTCAGGGAAAAAAACATTAGACACTGGGTTTTGGTTTTTTCTTTCAGGTTACGGTCAGACTTGAGACCCTAACTTTGAACCTCACTAGTTGCCAAGACAAGAGCTCCTGACAGACCAGGCTCAAATGCCCGCCGACCTNAAAAAAAAAAAAAAAAAGCAAACCAAACCCCAACTACTTTTCTGAGGCAAGTTGAAGTCCTTTCCCTTTGTCTCCCCTCCCTACTTACTTCAGTGTTTGACCATATCTTCCCGTCACTCTTTGAAACATCTCTTTCTGTCCTGGCACAGATTTGCACGAGGAGGGAAAGAAGTTAATGGCAGGGATTGTTCACCCTGTCCTGTGCAGCACGTCAGAGTGTTGGCCTGGATACCTCCGTTGTTCCACTTAGTGTCCTATGCCACCTGTTGCTCATTTGGTTTTCCACATGTTCTTCAATAACCGCCCAGACTTGGCTCTGCTTCTTGATAGAGTCATAACTTGCCTTCGGTATTGTGTCCCCCCCAACTTCTTTTGCTACGATGTTTAATTAACCAATTTTTAATGCTGGTGCATATACTATATATATTGTTTTGTTCATCCTTAAAGCCTGAATCTATTGCAGTCATTAAAATAAACCGAAATTTAGGAATGGAAAAAAAGAAAAAGAAAAAGCAGAGAAAGCAAGTAACAAAATAAAGTCCCACATAATCTGTGTTATAATAGAAGTACAGGCGGATTTCTCGCCTCCCTCTGTGTCAAATTAATCCAGTGTGATAATTGTTTGCAAACATATGGATCACATGAAAAAAACTGAAAACTCTTGTAGGTCTGGAGAGTTCAAAAGCATCTCTCATCATGGGATCTTGCTTCCATTGAATTGAATTGGGTTCAATTCATTTCATAGTCTACTAAGAATTTTAATGAACTAAATCTGGGTTGCTCCATGACTCTAGAATAATTTAGACAGTGTTTGGGACCTTGGCAAGCTGTGAGAACCTACCCTCAAACACCACAGCATTGCATGACACAACCCTTTCCCGCAGTATCGTTAGAAGGATGATCCCAAAGGTGTCCCCCTACAGCTGACAGTCTCAATAGCTGTGCGAGAGGACCCCTTCTTGGGTGGACCCTTACCCCACAGTGGCACTTTTAGCTGCATTCAGGGAATCAAAATCAAAGCATGGTCTTACTACAGGATTGAACTGCACTTCCTAAAAGGGAAATGGCCTTCATCTTTCTGGCTGCTGAATTTCAGGGGGCTGATATACACCAGCTATCACCCTGCTGAGGCAGCTTGTCCCAAAACACTTCTTACTTCACTCTAGTGTCATTGTACAAAATTAATGATTATTTCAAATTTCATAAACAATGCGACATTATATACTGAGCTGTTCAGGAAACACGGCAATGTAGAACATGCAACTCAGCATTGAGTTATACAGCAACCCATCACAATACTAATGAAAAAAGAATGCACTGATGGAAAATTTTAAAAATTTAATTAAAAAAAACCCCACGCCCAAGCCTCCCCCCACAAAACCAGGCATTATTCCAACCATCAGCCAAAGAACTCAGGTTGGAGAATTTACTGCCCAATTATTACGTGACCAGTTATTGGACAGAGTTGACAAATATTTCCTCCGCTTTCCTTTGCTTCAGAGTTGGCACTGCTCTTCTGCCTTTTGGAAGAACTGAAGCTCTTGCCAGACTGCTTGGCACTGCTCTAATTGACAATTTTAGGGCAGTAAATTAGCAGGGTTTTTCATGTTGTTTTACTTCTAATTTTAATCAGACATACAGCCACTTGGCACACCAAGCCACACACTCTTCCGTGCAAGTTCACAGTGCCTCCATAAAAATACCCTCATTGAAATGTAACTTAACTTTAAAAGAGTCACACAAAAGCAATGTGCTGACTAAATGCGCTAGTACGGTGCATTGAGAGACTGTGAATTCCAATTTCAGCCATGCCAGTCATTTGGCATTAAAATATGCACCAGCTGTGAGTGTTTGGATCTCGATAAGTCAGAGTGTGCTGGAAAGCTGACAAGATACTGCTGTGAAAATGTTTCCAGCCCCTAATCTCTGCTGTCTCCTCTTTTTCATATTTTGCTACCCATGTTGGTGTATAATGCAGGGAGAAATAAATGCAAAATCCAAGGAAGATGTGCATGGGGTGACACCAAGTATTTATAGAACTTGTAAGATAGTGCTGCCACTCACACGGCTCCAGACTCTTCTTTGATGAGTTGTCTCTGGTCAAACTTTCTAAATTGCTAATTTATTTTCCTTGCACAAGGAAGAGCTCTGTATTAGTAAAACTGAGAGCTGTAACATTGCTGGGAAAGGGAAGAATAGTGGGAGTGAAATCCTCAGAGCGCCCTTCAAATTGGGACACTAGCTGCTGTCAAAGGAACTGAAAAATGAGTCTCGTCGAGGAAGTATTTTTGGAGTGATTTATCAGTAGAGCATATCATTCTGTAAACTCTGTTTTGAGCAAATATTTCTTTCCCTTCTCTCTATTATTTATTCATATCCACATTAAATCTCATACATAAGCCGCCAGATTCTAACCTGCTGAGGAGGGCAAAGCGGTATGCTTCCCATCTGCTCTACTTAGGCAACAAGATGCTCTGGATCTTATCCTGCCTTTCTAGAAGGAAAATCTTCCTCCCTTGTCGCAACCGTCTTCCCAGCACAACAACAGGGGTAAGCAAGGGCGGGCAAGGCTGCAGCTTCACTTCAGAGCCTGAACCTTTCGTAGCAGAAAGCCGAAAAAGGATTGCTTAAAAGGAATAAGCCACTGTTCGGTTTGCAGCAGTTTCGTCTGCTTTGAGGTTGAGCTCAGCCCTCTGTAACGGGTAACCCCACCATTACCCTGCCCACTTCGCCACCCGTTTCAAGGGATACAAGAAGGGCCAACGCACAGAAGCTGAGCAGGTTGGCAGAAGGCAGGGACCCTCCAGTCTACAGCCTGATTTCCCTCCCCGCTGCTTTGCAAACGTCAGGCACAGAGGAAAGGTGAGGGCAGGCAAGTAGAAGGGCAAGCCATGACCGAGGACAGCCCTGTTCTGGCTGCTGGAGGAGGACAACCTGGGGAAGGGCAGGGGGCTGAGGTAGGAGCTATAGGACTGTAACACATTCAAATTCTTTACTATCTAGACGAAATTCTTGAAAGCTGGCAGGATTTTAGCTTTAGCTCAAGGATGTTTTAGTAATGTAAAGACCTCATAAACCCTCTAGCCTGGGGAGAATTTCATCCATCAAAGTGAGGCAGAGAAGTATCAGAATCATACATTTATCCAAAGGTGAAACTACCTTCCCGCTCTGGAGCCATCCCCTGTTATTTCCACAAATGCAGCTTCAGCTAGGGAACACCCCCCACATCCTACATACACGCGCGCTCATGCTATTTAATATCAATTAATATTTTATCAAAATAGAGAGTAAGTAGAAGGAGGAAACTAATTACAGAACCTGGCATTAAAAAGGAACTGCTACACTAGATCCTTTTTCCCCAAATGAGGTCTGCAGGGGAATAATGTAAATTCTGAGCTAGCCAAAGCAGCGTTTTATAATCAAAATACCATTCCACAAATGCAAAGGTCACCTTACATAAAACTGAGCAAAACTGAAAAGAAGTCATTTGATAAATCAAATACAGAAGCAGATTTTTTTTCTCTTTCTCATATTAAAAGAAAAAAAAAAGCTGAAGCTGTACAGCCCATGTCTGAAAGTAAAAAAAGCGATCAGGTGCAACAGTCAAATCCAGAGGAGTTTCCAGTTTCAAGTCAAGCTCACTGCAGGGAAAACAGAGCAAACTAATTATGATGTAAATCCACAGTGAATGATGCAGAAACAGTATGCAATGTAAACAATAATTTTGAAATTCCCAGTTTATATCAGCACCGATCTGTTTTATTCACTCCAGACATATAACTCAGAAAAGATATTTTTGTACTAATGAGAGACTTCTACTTTTTAATCAAAGAATAAATTAAAGCATTTTCAAAAGCATGCCAGCCTCATTAATTAGTTCCATTAAAATGTAAAAGATGAGTACATACATTTGCCTCACTTTGCGCTTGCATCTCTTTACCTTCAATATCCTATCATGTATTATTACAGGCATGGCTGGAAATAACATCTATTATTAATATGCCTTGACACCTCTCATTAGAAGATCCTGAGTTCAATTGTTTACAATTTATCTCAATTATAACTATTTGGGCTGAAGTTTTCACAGTGGGCATTTTAGAGAATTTCAGCCAAAGCATTTCTGCTTTTTCCAAGGATGAGATAAGGGAAAATAAAGTATTTTATCTGTTCCAAGAAATTCTAGTGATTGCTTCTTGAACGTTAAAAACCCCAAATTAATCCATTCCGGAAAACACAGTTTGGAAAAGGTTGAAATCTAAGAGAAGGCTACTCCGTGCTGCCCCAGTGAAAATCCATTGGCATTTAGGAAGTTACAATCCATTCTGTTTTTCACAAACCCATTTATTTATCTCATGGGGACTAAGCTTCATTCCTTGTTTGCACCAAGATACAAGTGAGAAAGAACCAGGATGGGGACACTGCTGACTGTCCGCCCAGGTACAATGACTTCTGCTATAGGCTCCCTCTTCCACGAGGTTAGAAACTCCAATTTCTCATAACAAAGCTCGTATTTCCCCATGCAGAGGGTGATAGCATAGCATCCGGGCAGCTTCTCTTAGCTGAAGTGAGGGAGACCTCTGTGGATTTGGGCATTTCAACACTTTCAATCAATGGAAACCTCCAGTAGGTGTTAGGACAATGCCTCAGGACGGAATTGCTACATATTCACTTATCTTTTCAAAAGCCAGAAAATCACTCAAATCAAATACCCCCACACTATTTTCAGAAATGTCTTTAGATGGCCACACTTATCACTCACAAGTGAGAAAATGCTAAATTTAAGCTGTCTCTGCAACCATAAGTCATTCCTCTTTTTGTAAGAATTATCCTAGTCTTTCTATTTTCCCCACAGGGCCAATTTCATGCAATGCACAGCAGGAATCACGTTCACTAAATGAGCAACGATTCAATAATTTCTCCTTCTGTCACTGTTCATTACTGGTCTAGAGCCTTATTTTTTGCATACTATTTAGACGAAGTTCTAAAACCAGCATTGTTTCTGTGTTTGCCAGTGCAATATCAGACCATTTCCAATACACTAATTGACTTATTTTCACAATTTCCCTGTGAGATAAGGGGGTTTATTATTCTCATTTAGAAATGGCAAACTAAGGCATAGAGTCCTGTTGTGTGTGTGGCATAAACTGAAGAGGGAGTTCCAAAGCAAAAGCCAAGTGAGTACAAGGGAGAAAAAAAGACCTATATGTTAAACTACTGACCACACTTACAAATTGGAGAATTATAGTGTCATAGAACCATCTAGGTTGGAAGGGACCTTTAATATCATTGAGTCCAACCATCAACCTAACACTGCCAAAACCACCACTAAACCACGTCCCTCAGCACCACATCTTTTAAATACCTCCAGGGATGGCAACTCCACCACTTCCCCGGGCAGCCTGTTCCAATGTTTGATAACGCTCTCTGTGAAGAACTTCTTCCTAATACCCAATCTAAACCTCCCCTGGCATAACTTGAGGCCATTTCCTCTTGTGCTATCGCCTGCTACTTGGGAGAAAGACCTACCCCCACCTCTGTACAACCTCCTTTCAGGTAGTTGTAGAGAGCGATAAGGTCTCCCCCAAGTCTCCTATTGGATCCATGTCCAACACTGCATTTCTACACACAACTAATAGAACCTGCAAAGGTTTGGGGTCTGCAAACACAGGATGCCAATAACACTTGTGCACCAAGGCTAACGGTCTGGTTTGCAAAGCTCTACCAGCCTGTGAGGACACACGCTCACTTGTAGCAAGGGAAGGTATTGATGTTACTAAGGGGCAGAGTACAGAAAGTTGCACAAGAGCCACTGCAGCCGGACGGACAGTGGTCTGCCAGCAAAAGTGCTGTGCAATTTTCAAACCGAGCTCTCAGCTGAGCTTCCAACCAAACGGGCACCGGCATGGTTTGGTCAAAATGCTCAGTAGCTTGCTTTAGTTCCAGATGCATATTTTAATTAAGGTAATTTTTGAAGGCAGCCCTGGCTGCTTCGGACAAGTCTTTCTGCAGCTCCGGAGCCCCCTCCCGGCCCCTGCGGACGCGCACGCTGCCGGCAGGGCTGGAGCAGCTGTGCTCTTCATGAGAAAGGCAATTCCATTACACTAACAGCTGTGAATGGAGCAAGAATTTACTTTACTGTGACTTTATTTTCCGTGATTTTATCTACTTATCTTTACTGAATAAAGCAATTTGAGTCTGATTTTATTGTCTTATCGGTCAGACTAACAGGTGTCCCAGTTGCAAGAGTAGATGTGCGTTTCCTCCGAAACTGGAGGATCGACTTCAGACCTTTGTGGTTCTATATCAAACAAAGGGATTCTTTAGAGAGGAAGAATCAGCAAACAAATGTTTGTTTATTCCAGTATTAGCACTAGACGTTAATTAATAAGAGTGGCAAAGCCAGCCCATTGTTATTGTAAATGTAGAAAGAGTATAAAAATGGAATTTCTGAGAATGAGCGTGCAGAACACTCTCCTTGTGATGCTAAGCCCTAGTCTGTGTGGGCTGACAGTACCACCACATTTACTGCATGCTGACAGCTGAGTTAAGAAGTGTAACACTATGATACAGAGGTGTCAAGATTGCTGAAATTAATACCGGGATGTGCGGTGTTCAGCTTGTTGACTCAGCTGACTTAGGTGTGTTAGAGAAGCAGTATCATATGACAGTAGAGGCACTGCAATTTAGCATAAAGTAAAGCTATTTCTTTTTGGAAAGATTTCTGATGCTTTCTTAGAAAATGTGTATTTTATACTAGACTTTTAGCTGAAGATATCAGTTTCCTGCACAGGCATATGTCTGTTATTACAGATGGGGAAAATGCAGCAGAGATGGAGCTACTCAGAAGGAGAGCGGCCAAGTGAACAATTTAGGATTCTGAATTACGATGCTCTACTCCCATTCCCCTGCTCTAACCAAGAGACATTAAGCCCTGGAAGACAAAGGCTTTTTACTGTTGCAATAAGCGGTATCCTTTCAGGGCTCAGTGGCTGTCACCGAGCTGAACAACAACATGACTCAGAACCAGGCTGTAAGGTTGGGGAAAGATTCCAGAACTTCTTTTATCAAGAAAGCGTATGTTTACTGCTTGTTCAGGGGAAAGGCTGCTCAGCACAAACAGTCGAGGATGTGGTTTCAAGTTGAGCAGTCCCAAAACCATCCAGCAGAGATAACACTCTCTCTGCCATGCACATTATCAAATCCCTTGCAATGGCTTACATACTCCGTAAAGATTAAGGGTGAAAGGACCTTGATACCTGACGACAGATTGACAGAATATTTTCTCTTTTTCCTTTTTATAAGTTAACCTAGTCTGATGTGGGAGATTACTAGCGTATCTTGAAGTCAGTAAACACACTTGAGTGACTAACGTGCTGCTCTGAACCACGTAATAAAGACAAAATTGTCTTCACTGAAATTGTTCCAGTATAGGTGAATCAAAATTTGGATCTAGAATTCCATATTCTTCTTTTTGAGGGGAGAGGAAGAGTGGAATCTCCTGTCTTACCCACAGAACTGCTAAATGCTTTGCATTCGCTTTGCCTGAGGGATCTCTTGAGATCAGCCCAAATCTTGGAGGTTAACAGAAAGCCTCAGACATCCATGACAACAAGCATACTGAGCTGCTGAGACGGATACCATGGCTTCCTGCGTAAACACTTTTCTTCACATCCAACAACACTAAATTCTTAGTGACTAAACCGTGGAGTGGGGTACATTTTAACAACGCTAGCATGAATGCAGACCCCACTGCAGTGAACTCAAGTGTTTCCTCATCAAATTCTGAACACAGCTGTGCAGATGACGGATTTCCCCAGAACACCCATGTTTCAGAATAGCCGGGCTGGGGGCTGAATCACCGCGGGCTGAGCAAGACACTGAATGCAGATCTCTCATAGTCTAGGTATGTGCTCTGACCACCGGCTGTTGCGCAAAGCTCTCTCCTCGGAACCTCTCCTTCCGGATGCATTTTCAAACAGGGGAAGGCAGAAAACAACCTGTTGTCAGACTTCACCACTACCCACCGGTCTCCAAACAGCTCACCCAAAATTTGTGGAGTAAATGGCAGTCTTTCCCTTAGTTCCAGCAGTATTAGTGTAGCTGTGTTAAGTTTTCACTTGTTCAGTCAGTGTTGTAAGCTCTGAAGATCATTACTGCTTCAAACCAAGGACCTTGCCACCTTGTATGCCCTGGAGCTAATGCAGCACTCCCATTAGCCACTCAGAGACATACTAAGTCATTGTGCAAATTCTCTGTTTAGGGTCTCCGTGGAATAGGACTCAACTGGAACAACCAACAAAACATTACACAAGTGTGAGCCATAAGAGATGCGCCTCGCTGCTGTCAAACAGGAGACTGTTGTACCACACTTACTGAACAGGAATCGAGAACTTTTGAAGAACTGGAAGCACAGCTTTCACAAAATTGCCACTCTTCTCTTTTAATATATGGAGAAAACACATTCCCCTGACAAACTCTTAGGATTGACTCCAGAAAATGTACTTCTGTCATTTACATTTCTTAGGATAAGCTTGTGTCAAGAATGTCACCATCTAAGGAAAAGATGAGCAGGGCTTGCTCCCACTAAAATCAGTGGGTTACTTAGCCTGACCAGGTACATCAGAAATGATACCACAGACTTGTTAAAGACAGACACACTAACACAGGTCAGTTTTTAAGTTAATCTGACATGAAGAAGGTAAATCACTAATTTCTTGTTTCTGCTCTATACAGGTAAAGACATTATACCTTTATATCTATCTATGCCTCTATCTATATATCCCTATCTACCTATATTTAGGTTCAGCTTGAATTTTTCTTCTTGGTTTAAAAATATTTCACTGGCCTACCAGTTACAGCAAAAGGAAAATTACCAAAACGTCTCAAACATCCTAGGCAGCCACATGTGTTAGTTCATTATAACACGCATATAGATATTTATGTTCCAGGCTCTACAACAGTCACATTACGGTTTTAAGTGCATGCATATCTCCTACAGACAAAGATATCTGAGGTTGTTAGTCATTACATTCATGTTACCTGAACATCTTGCTTTTTACTAAAGTTTCCATGCACAAGCAATATTAACATCTGTTTCAAGGATCTCTGCTGGAATCGTAGCTTCACACAGCCAAATTGCCTATGCTTCCACCGAGGAAACGGCTATTTATTTTATGCAGCCATCTGGGCTCTAAATAGTATGTTTTGTCATTTGTGGTCTTGTTTTCCAAGGTTTCTTGTATGAAATTTGATTCCTTCATAATTTATTTCTTCTGTAAGTGACATTTTTTTAGTAATCAAACTTGTGAATGAATGTTTCGTAAGAGACTTACAACATCAGTGTCAATTCATAAATATTTTGGATCTAGAGCCAAACCCTAATTGCAACAGCTTTGATGGTATACATTTATATTTTTTTTTTCTGTGGAGTCATATGTAAAAATAGTCTTTATGAAACCCTCTCCCAGTTAGATGAATGACATATGTTGTTGCAGAGTTTAATACTTCAGGATGATGCCGGTCAAGTTGTTCGCGTGGTTTGAACACAGACCCTTGCCGTCCCAGAGCCCACGCCCCATCCTTTTAAACAAAGGGACCGATGGTAATGACTAACAGCAGAAATAGATATTCACAAACCTTTACCTACACTCTACTATTTTTGCTTGGATTATGATAGAAATGCAAATACTTCTTTCCCTCCTCATATCATACCTTCTCTGATTTCCCCTTAATTGATTTTAGTCTCAGAGTTACATGTCACAATCCAGAAAGTATCAGGTGTCTTAGAAGGCCACTTACAGAAACGGTAAGCAATCCCAAATCCAGATGAGAACAGCCGACTTTCCCAATTCCTGTTTGCTGTAGTCACAAACTGGTTTGTGTTACACCATAAAGCTCACTAACTGACACAAGGGAACCAAGAGGAGGACTCCAAGCACCCTCAGATCTGCTGATTGTTCTCTAGGTACACAACCAACATTCCCCTTTTATCCATGAGAAAGAGAGCTCTCTGTAACACAGACCTACCACTCCGCCTTTCCACACAAGCGAGCCAAGAGATCTCCTCTCCCAGAGATCTACCCCGCACGGGAGCCAACACTACAACAGTCCACCCTCTGCCTTTCCTGGTGCACCTCTTCCATGGCCACATCCTCCAGCAAGGAGGGGGTCTCTCAATCTTCCCACCAAGGGTTAATTTCTCTCCCAGCGTTACTTGCTCTGCCAAGGAGGCCACCCACACAAACTAGCTAGCACTACCCAGGCTGCCCTTTCCTCTTCGTGCAATGGTGAAGGGGATAAAGCAAGGAACAAGCTACACCACAGACAAAGAATAAAGAGATATAAGGAAGCACATGGTTAAAATAGGCAACATAAACTCATTCAGTTTCCTCCCCTCCTCCTCACAGTCTAATCACCAAGCGGAAGAAACAGCCCTGTTCTCCCCCCCTCTTCATCAACTCTGCTATATCCACTCCTACGATCATAAACATAGGTTTCAAATTTCAAGGGGTACAGAAGAACACATTGCTATCGACTCCCTAGATCAATTTCTTTTGTTCCCCTTACCTTGACCATCACTTTCTATTACTTGTCTTCCTTACCAGCTCTTCACAATCCATCCTGTTTCTGCTCTCCTGTCTTGTTCTTCACCTTCTTTTCACTCAGGTGCAGTGGCCTAATCATCAGGTTCATCATCTTCACCTGGATTGCCACTAGGTGGTAAACGGCTGCTGGCAAATGTTTTCCATCCAGTGATCTCAGTCTCTTCCTCCAAGCCGGTTCTTAAAACCTCTTCTTTCAAGAATACTTTTACATAATCAACATACCTTCAAAGACAAGGTACCAAAGATTAATACAGAAAACCCAAAGCCTGTTATATTCAAACAGAATGCAAAAAGAAAGAATATATTGAGTAGCCTAACACTATACCTAGTATCCAGAAATTCCACAAAATTCCATAAAGCCTTCATTCAATCCTGGCCTTTTCTGAGCTGGCATGTGGTTTCTTTTCCTCCAAAGCATCGCTCCATTTCAAACTGTACTCTTCCAATCTATCAAACCGTGACTGGCACAGGAGGAGGAAACTATCACAAACCCAGAGAAATGTATTAATAGTAGGTTTGCCTACACTGCTGTCAACAGGTCCGCAGCATTTGTAAGGAGACAATCAAATCTGAAAGAAGACAAAACCCTTTTCAGCTGGTTGTCTGAATGAATCAAGAAATAATTACTCTTTTCTCTGAGGCTAAACTCAGACAGATTGGCAGAATCCTCCCTTTGCTCAGCAGAAGCAAATATGAGTAAAACGGGTCTGAGCGGCTTTGCCACTTCCGAAGCCTTGGCTGTAGAAGAAACTCTACCTCTCTTCACTTTAGCCTGTGACAGAAACCACTGGTCTCTTAAGTGCCTGAGTACTTTCCTTTAACTGGAGTCACTGACCTCCGGAAGGCAACAGCTAGGAGGAGGCTAATGTTCACTGATCATCCGCGTAGATGATCTAGCTCACACTAGAAGACAATCATCAGCTAGGTGTGGATGTGAAAGGCACTGGTTGGAGGGGTGTATGACGCCTGCCAGCACACTACCTGGTTCAGGCAAGTGCCGTTCCCATTCATTGGGAAGCATCAGCAAATTCTCCTTAAAATAAATAGGTGAAGGCACAAACGAGGAGACTGCAGTTGACTGCCTACGTAACTTCAGGCCAGGACTAGGGAACACCTTCCCTACCCCGTAATGATGAGTAAAACCAAATTTTATTACAGATTACAGGGGCTTACTAAAGCAGTCTGACCACACGATGTACTAAGAATAATTATGATTTACCCATCTTATTCATAGTAGTCATTAAGTTGCTGTATCTGTAACAGGATTAATAACAAAGCGATAAGTGAAAGGGAAAGAGAAAGTCATGTACATATCTCATTGGTCATTGTTTCCTATATAACTAGGATGTCTAAGTGGGGAGAACAGAGTAATGGAGAGAGAATTAAAGCACGAAAGATTGTATTTAAAGAAGGAGGGAGTGAGGTCTGTCCTTGTACTACACTAAAGTAGTGATCTCCTAAGTGGGGTGCGTGCATTCAAAGGGGTACACAAGACAATCCATTAGAAAGAAGAAAATACTATTCCATCTTTATTTCATTCTTTTTAAATTTTTATTTTTGGGTATGTTTCATAAGGTACATAATGTATTAGTACAGTGGTACTCAAAAATGCTCAAAACCATTTTACTGCTAGGGGCATGAGATCAAAAAGTTTGGAAACCCAAAGGACTGGTCTTGCAGGTAGCACCAGGTCAGCTCTAAAACTAGAAGTAGTGCTGAAACAGCAAAACAGCCAGAGCAGGTAAGTGGTAAGAGTAGCTATTCTACTCACAAAACTAGTGCTAGGACCTGACCATCCTGTCCTGAACACCAGCCCGTGCGGAGATCACAGTGAAGTGAACAATCCTCTGGATGGTAGAGATACACCCACAAAACAAGGAAAATTCAGTTACTTCTTACACTTCTTGCTGCTGTTCCAAGTAATTGCGTAAATGAGAGATTCATGCTGTAACAACACTAACCTGTCAAGATGAGCTACAGATGATGTTTTAAACTTCCCATAGTATTTTGTACAGACTTTGCAAATTCTAAGCATGTCATTCAGTATCGGCTGTCCATTTCTTATTAACAGCATTAAGCAAATAGAAAAGCAATTGTTCTAAGAAAAAAAAGTTTGTCGAAGTATAAGAATACGAAAATTGCTGCAGTAGCTAACAATTCCTTTGGGTTTATCCTTGCATTCTTAACAGTATATGTTACTTAATTGATAGGTCATAACAGCTCATTTAGAGCTATTAGGTCTATTGCATAAATATGTGGTCAAGAGCACTTTAACGCACACCACTGTTACTGTAGACCATAACAGCTGCTTTGGAGCTGTCAGCCCAGTTTGTCACCATCTATTTTAATCTGAAAAAAAACCTCAATTACTTTGTAGTTGCCAATGCGCAATTTAAGCTGATTGTCTGGTGCCATAGCTGAGCATTGTTTGAGCATGAGAGGTGAAATACTAAAGCAACTATGAAGAACAGGCATCACTATCATCAGACAAATCACAGGGGACTAAAATTCAAAGTTAATACCAGAGATGCTTGCCATGTGTTTACAGAGGACAAACAATGAGAAAAGATAATATGGGAGACATTATTTCTCGGTATAACTGCACTCAGCTACTTTAAAAACCTATGAGGAACCATTAATGTTACATTTATAGTTAAAAAGCAATATCTGCTTGCTACCCCACTTCCCAGCTCAACTGTCTGCTGCCAACCAGCTGAGAAGCTCTGCTGGGGAAGGGGGTGCAGCCCAGCTCTTCCATTGTAGCAACAAGTTTGGGTCCAACCAGCATATTGAGAGCTTCCAGCACAGGAGCTCAATGGAAAGAGTGATGCCACCTTTTCCTTTTCCTATCTTTTGGCCCTTTGGCACATTACATTCCCTCTCTCTGCCCCATAAGTCCAGACAAGTGGTTGAGGTCAGATGCAGGCGCATAACTTTGTGGGTAAGAAACATATAGAGTTTAGGAAGTAGATTCCAGCTGTTCTTAAGTGCAGGCAAAAGCTAATAGAAATGCTCAGAAAACCCAGCTGCCTGTCTCTACCACTCTCTTTGCTCAGAACGCGATTCTCTATAATCATGTCATTCAAAGAGACTTTTGCTAAGTACCGAGGGAAAAGTGGCTTCCTTTGGTGAGGGGAGGAAAATGCCTGTTGCTGCAAGCTATCCATCATCTTAAAAAAGTCCAAGATGTACTAAAGCTCCCTAAATTTTTACTCCCAACAGATCCAGATAAGACCAGTGTTTTCTTGACAGGCACTCCTCCCATGTCAAAATCTACTTCCCAGTACAGTTTTGCAGACATCCACCTGCCTGCTAGGTTGGATAATAAATAAATGCCCATCGTGTCTTTATTTGAGAAAGATTTCCTTCTTGCTGCTTTTTTTCTTTTTCCTTGCACATTTGGAGAAAGATACCCTTCCCCCCAGCCAGGAAATAGCCATTTGGAGGTAAGACCTTAAAACTGATGATTTTGAAAGTTTTCCCTATTGCCATGCTGTTCCGCTCCTGCATTCCTGTGGTGCCAACAGATGAAGTTGTAAGCCTGCTCGCCTCCCTGCATCTAATCCTGATACTACTCAGCAGCAGGGAAGGTGGGCAAATGTTCACTAGCAGTTGTTGGCAAAGAAACACAGCAGGATTTAAACTGGATGACGCCACTGCATGTGTAAAACAACCATTTGAGCAAATGCTGCTATAGTAGCGTCTTTAACCAGTAAAACAGAATTTGCTGTTAACCTTTTGCTTCCTGGCTAGCTGCACTGATGAGTTGTGATTAATTGTAGTTATGTTTTTCTTAAAAAAATAATCCAAGCTTATTGATAAAAAAAAAAAAGATAAATGGTTGTAGCAGTTGCTGTGACAGACTTTTATATGGGACAACACTGACAAAAATAAATTGAAAACACCAAATAGGAATAAGATTCTGTTGCATTCTGGTAAAACGTTCCACGTCATTTTTCACAAGGTCATTTTTCCCATGATCTTCCTTCGCAGCTTGCACAGCGCGCTCTTTAGTTGATGTGCCACAGCCCCAGATGTTTCACGGTTTAACCATAGCCATTTTATAGCATTCTAGGACTGTTATGAATGATGAGGACCATAACAGTAATTTGCCATGCTTATCCACTATTCAAAAGCCAGATCTCGGTCACCTACTGTGTCATCAAAATAACTGGCCAACACCATCCCAATAACTGATTTTCCCCAGGCTCTCAGGTTTCCTTGCTTCTGATAGTTGTTCACAGAGACCACAAGAGCTCCCTTTCCTTCAAACTGAGCTCTGTCATTCTTTTAAGTTATCAGTTTGGTATCTGAAAAATAACTTGAAATATCAGCTAACAATGCATTCAATGTTAGGAATCAGAATGAACTTTTTCCTGCCCTTCCTTGAACGCGATGGGAATAGACGCATCACATAGCCAACTACAATTCTTATACACTTAGCTACTGCAATCCATAAGGCCATGTTTAATTGAAGAAATTGCTTTTCAGTAATGTTGCTACCTACCTGGTGCACTGAGCTGAAGCAGGGCTTTCCTGTTAGGAAATATATGCAAGAGCATTTTATAGCTGTGTATTAGGTGCCCACATCTCCTAGTGTGCAATAAGTCCTAGGCACGGGATGTTATCTGTCCTTTTAGTTGGCTTAGTTCCTCCATCCCATGTTTAGAACACGCATGTTAGTGCTGGATCAAGTACCTCAAATAAGAAAATGGTAAAAGCTTGGAGAGTCAGAAAAACCTTAACAGGAGCCTGGACAAGAACGCAGCGCTGAATGGCAGGCTAAGCAGATGCATCAGAAAACTCCTTTTCTAAAGGAAAGTTATTTTAATCATTTCAGTTCAACTCAGCCAATGATCTACACTAGGTGGAGCATTACCAGCTCCAGCCTTACAGCCTGAAAAATCACATACTTGAAAATCAGGGAGATAGGATGCAGCAGGTCTATATCATCCATAGCCGTACTCCCTTTTAGAGGGCAGCTCTTTGTAGAATTGCCATCACCTTTCCCACATTGCCTGAGTGTCCGCTGACACTACCAAACCCTCAAAGCTCCGAGGGTAGCGGTGGTGGTTGGTACTACAGAGAAACAGCTGTTGCAGAGTGAAGCTCTGTTCCACTCACCTGTACACAGAATAGAACATACACCCAGGCTCAAAGATTTATCCGCTTGGGAGGGAGATACATGTGGGATAGTGGATTCCGCGAGGAAGCAGTGCAGTGAGAAACATGCCTTTTGTGAAGGGACTTGGAAGTGGTACAATGAAACTTAGAAGGCTGGAACAGTACAGCTGTGGACAGTTTTTCACTTTCATCCGGCAGAAACCATTTTTTATTCTTTCCAGGGTTTTGTGAGAACAAAAAAGTGTTGGAGCACAAAGATCAGAAGCAAAACTGAGTTGGACAGAGCCAGTTGCTCCACTGCGACCTTGCAGGAGAACATGGAACACTTTTTCCAGGGAGACCTTTGCACTCCATTTTAGCTGCGCATCCAAGCCTAGGTCAGCAAAGGATCAGAAGAACCATAACATTTCAAAGTTGCATCCCTTACCCAGAGAGAGGCTGGGAAAACATTTGTTGAGCAATGAATTACATTCTCCTGCTATATCTGCACTACCTGGCATCACATGAATCTCAGCTGGATAATAATAGGCCTCAGAACTGAACCTCAAGCCTTAAAAAATATGAGACGAGTTCCCCAATCACAGGGATTTTGCTTAAATACAAATTTGTATTTGGCCTTGGATTTTTGAGCTTTATGGTTCAAATCTGTTCTCTCACTGTAGCTCTGAGAAGCTTGGGTTTCATTCCATTGTATTTATTTTTTAAGTTCAATCTTCATGACTTTGAAATCTTTTTAAAGGTCAGGCGGAGAGAAGTACCAGATATTGCCACAATCGCCTGCAGTGTAATGCAGTCATTTCATATTGCTTTAAAGCTCTCCAAAAATCATCTCAACTCTCTCTCTTCATCTTACAGAACGTGGTTAAAGGTGTGGGTTAGGTTTCAGAGGGAACAGAAAGTGAGACAAACCCTTTGCCATTAGACATGGCGCAGGCTCGGGGTGAAGTGGTGAAAGAGCTGTACGACTGTCGAAGCCCTCTCATAGCTCCCGTCTCTAGGGTAGCAGCATCCACTCTTGGACACAGCTATTGTGCATTGGGGAAGGTTGTTTAGCCCTGTATTTATTTAATCTTTGTGAAGATAAAGAGGGATGTTCCACTGAGAGCTCTTTTGTTTCACTCTGTATCAGTTCAATAGGAGAGAGAGCAGATCTAAAGCCACAAGCAATGGTTTGTATATCTTGTAAGTCTTCTAAAGCCTTGTCATCATATGCTGTATTATGTTGTCTTTTTTACTGAGTGACCATTGCTCTATTGTACACTGTCTGCCTTTTTGTGACTTGATGAACCACATTGTAAAAGGTCGAAATCAATAAAGTTCTCCAGAAACCAAAACCACTGAGGGAAAAATGTTTTCCTACAGCACCATCTTGTGGTCCCTGATTTTAGTACTGAAGGTGCCTCTGCCTCTCCCTGGGCCTGGAAGGTGGAAGTTCTGCTCTGCAGACTCGGGAACCGCACCCAGCCCTGAGCAGCTTCTTTCCATAGCCACAAAGGCACTGTGAGGAACCGTGTAAGGATGGACGCTTGTGCCCTCTTCTAGCTGACCTGGGCCCTAATCGAGATCTTCGAAGGGGCAGAAGGGACAAAGGAAAATTGAGTTTGGCTCAGCAACACGCAGTGTGGTATACAAGATACACACCAGCAGTTGAGGCACTGGGGAAAAGACATGTTCCAGATAGATCTGGGGTAACCCCGTGTTGAAATTGTTCTGTGGTATGCTAAGGCCCAGGAGTACAAAACCAACCAAACAAAAAATTAGCATCAAAGGGATCTGAATATTTACTAGCAGAAGTAAGAGGCTGATCAAAACATCCACGTTTACGTGACCACGTCAGTACAGTCAGCATCACGCACAGGCTTGTGAATGTGTAGTTGTGATTTGACCTTAAGGCAATAATCTTGACCTTCAACAATAATGAAGTAGCTATTATGACATTTTAGGCACAGATAGCAGTTATTTATGCAATACTCATGCTCGACAGCTATTGATTCAATGAACTGTTAGGCTACTATAGAAATTAAAATTTAAAATCAGAGCTTTTGTCTTCTCCAGCTGAAAAGCAAAACCTCCAGCTTTTTAGAACATCTTTACAATGAAGCTGCTACATGGAAAAGGAACAGGGCCCAAATCCATGCACTACGCTCTTGACATGGAATACAGCCCTTGCTGTGCCTTTTTCATCTCACCTCCTCCTCTTATAGTGCCTATATTTCGCTTATGCTCATCTTGTTCTGGTGCTGCCAGATCCGGTTACTGCAGATGCGTTGATTGCTTATTGTTAACTACAGTTGTTTTATCAGTACGTGTCCCTTTGTCAGAATGTTATGTGACATTGAAAGCAGTTGTGCTGTCAATGACATGGAAACAGAAGGAATTTATTACCCTTCAAATCAAAATCATGAAGCACCATATGAAAGCCTAACTTTCTCCAGAGCACAGCTCTCTCTCTCCACAATCACCATCAGCCACGAGGATCTATGTGGTTTGTCACACGCACGTTTCAGCTGTGACAGTACCCCTAAATTCATGTAGCAGGAAACGGTTTTTATCTTTGTCAAAATGTCTATATACATACTTCACCATTCATAAAAATAATATCAGGAAGCAGCAAAACGCACCAGATTTGGAAGGCAAACAGAGCTCTATTCAGTCTCCATCATTCTGCTGCTCCACATCAAAATCATAATACTTTTGCCTACAGAATTATAACCAAATCATCTGTAATACAATGCTACTGGCAATGGCTGCAATATCAGGCTTTAAAGCTCCTGCATATAGCGATGTCTGACCATCAGGAAGTACTCCAACAATTTAATGAGACTGCCCATATGCATATCCCACCCTTATTACATTTGGATTTTAAGCGATGCCTATTTTAGGACTGATGAAACTAAGAAAAAAATTATTAAATGGGGAATCCTGAAAGTACATACACAGAGTTTCTAAGAATCACTCATAATATTTATTCTTTCTCCATCTTAGGAGCAAAGCTCCATTCCTGCCAGTCGCAGCTCTTGGAAGTCCTGCTACATGGCCTTCACAGACCCAAAGAAAAATGACCACTGATTGCATTATGGGTGATACTGGTTTCTCCTGACATTCTTTTAGGTGCTCACTCTTACCTTGCACTCAGCTGCTGAAAACTGTTACATGTTTGTTTCTTTTATTTTTGTTACACTACAGGGAAATGGAAAGCAATTGCATTTTGAAATCACCTACCTTGGAAGACAGGTCAGCCAAAGACCAGAGAAAGTTCTGTGGTGCAGTGATAAACTGCGGGGAGAAACAATGCCCCAGAAAACACTGCCGGAGTTTCCTCAAGCACTTTGTATTTTTGCCAAACATATATTTAAAGCAATTGCCCCACAGCAGATGTCCCAAATCCTCTGCAGCCTGGTAAGGAATTAGCTATTCTCCTCAGTAGGAGTAGCACTATGGATGGCACTATGGCGCCATCCAATACTGAAACAGAGTAAGTTCGCCACTCGCTATGAGTTCAGTGAATGAAAACACTCTCTTCTTAATCCAGACAATACTCTAAAACTGACCTCTAAACTAGAGATAGACGTTTAACTGGTATCTTTATGAATATAGCATCCCTGTGGAGGGATATAAGAGAAGACTGGCTTTGTTATTCGGAAGTTGCCATNTATCCCTCCACAGGGATGCTATATTCATAAGAGAAGACTGGCTTTGTTATTCGGGAGTTGCCACGAGCAGTTTTTCCTTTCAGTGTCACTCACTGGTTTTGTACAGGAGAGAAGAAATAAGCATGAAGAACTAGAAATTAAAACCTTCTAATGCAAAATAAATAGCATTATCCACAGTAGACAACATTTTATTACTTTGATACTAAAACTAAACTTCTCATCTTCTAGGGCATATTCAAGTAATTCTGGTGTCCTTCTGCTTGAGGTCTTCAAGATCAGCTGATGTTCCTCTATACCAAAGGGAAAAAAAATACTGAACATCACTATAACTAGATTTAGGGACATCTTTACATTTTTGTCAAATCAATACTTTCCCCGAAATATTTCCTTATTGTCTAATGACCTCACTGACACTTTTTTATTTCATTGTCACCTTTAGCAGGCTACAGTTTGGAATGCTCATGTGGAGTAAATAGCATTTCACTCTCAGATTACATTTATTTCAGTAGTCAACTGCTCTTCAGCACTGAGGAAGAATGCCAAGACGTGGAGCTATGTAAACATGTCAGCTGTAGAACACCCTAATCCATACAGAAGGACAGATTTCTCAGTGCCTGTAAATGGATCTGCATCTCCTGAAAGCAAAACCTTAATTTGCTTTTCCACTTTCCCATGCAACATAGTTTGCATATGGGATAGGGAACAGTGAGATGGCAGAGGACTTAAACATAGGACTGTAATATTGTCCCTGGCTTTGCTCTGCTGTCATTTAGCATCCGAGGACAGCAATCAAATTCTTGCAGACTCATTACTTCTCCCACAATAGAAATTGAAGGTGATCCCTGAGAAACACCTTTTGACAATGCCTACTGGACTGGGAAGAAACAGGCATTTAGTAGTGCATATGTTTAGTATTCTATACAGAATTGAGATAAGAATCCTAAACAGAAAGAACAAAAGAATACTCCAAGGTTAGTTTACCTTTATTTTGTTCTTATGATCCTTAGAGTCTTTCTTAAGTTAATCCAGTAAAGGGCCATAAATGTCTTCACTATGTGCTTTTTTCTTCCACGCAATTTGCTGTACTTCCTTGTTTGCCCTTCGTAAAGGATTGAGACATTGACTGCAACATATTAAAACAACAGCTGAAATTGGTTGACTTCCAAGGAAGGGATTTAGAGAAGACCACTTAGACTTTAGCCTTGAAATCCTAGCACAAGTGAAAAAAAAACAAACCACAAAGCTACATTTGATTTCAGGGGCCATCACAAGATTTCATCACTGGAACATAGACAGGTTAAGGCTAGGAAAAGCATTTCAATAAGCTTTTCCCATCTCTTACATTTTCTTCATGAATTTCAACTCACCTTCTGATTCATACAATGCAACCATGACCAGAAGTTTCCCTAGTAACAAGTCAACCAAATTCTATGGCCCACTTCCCACAGCTGTACTAGGAATTCAGCAGAAGGAAATGAAGACTTTTCTAATTCTTACTCTGTTTTTAAAATCTAGACAGCATTATTCACATACAGCACTAGTTAAGTGCACCTGCATTTGCCTAACCTTTAGTGTCTTAATCTACCCATCATTGCACATCGTTGTTCATGAAGACTAACAAAACTGAGAGGAATAAGATAGGATAGCACAGTTACGGACATGGCAAAAGATTCAGAGAACACAGTTCAAGAAAAGAGATGATATGTTGATAGTACACAAGAGAAACTGTCAATTACCAGGGAAGGGGCAGATGGAGATTCTGTTTCCTGCATGAAAAATACCATTGGAAGGAGGCAAATGCACAGTTGGTCAGCAGGGATGCAGAAGTAACAAAGCCTCACTGACTCGGGGAAATTATTGATCAAGTGTGGCCAGGGGAGGAGTACTTAGTTCCCTCTATCAATTTTACAGGAATGCCATGCTCCTACGTGTCCTTAGCCTGACCACGTTATGGAGTTACCTCTGCTGTCCTAGCCCTGGGCATCTCTTGACAAACAGCCACCCCTGGCTACTTAGCACAAGTGCCTGCAAAAGCTTTCCAGGATCTGGTGCCCAGGTTTGGCACTTTTTTTTTTTTTTATAATATAAATACAGAGTCCTATGGGAAACCTTGGAATTTGCTCTAGAAGAGGCACAGTGGAACTAATCAATTATCCCAAATTTCATCACCAAAAGCCCTCTTATTTTTTTGATAACTCTAGAGAACAATTTTTACTTTAGTGGACGCCCATTGCAGTACAGTTTTGGCATTGTATGTAGGAACCTCTCAACAATGACCACACAGAGTTGAAAACAAAAGAATTTCCATCCAGAGAGATGGTTTTAGGGTGATTGAAGGAATGCTTTTCAAAGCCATATCCTCTATCAACTGTCTCCAAAACTGGTAAAACTCAAAGTTACAGTGTTATAGGATTGCTCCTTTCCTAGAACTCAAATATATGATGTTGGAAATTAAAACCATTTAGCATCTGGTTAATCACTGCATTAAAAAACAAAGCAAGAAACCAAGTCATAGCAGAACAGCAATATTCCTAGTTTCACTGGCTATGAAAAAACACCGAAATGATCATTTAAACATTAATGTGAATTCTCTCAAAACGAACACATATTAATTCATTTTCCAGAAAATTTATGATAATTTCATGTTAATTCTTTGCCTCCTGTTTTCAGAGTCACTGATGACTCAGTGCAGCTATCTGTATGCTGAACATCAGCTGCTGAGCACAGTAGAAGATGTAATGTGGAGATTTTCACAGCAGGTTTTGTCTAAATGTGGAACTCCATAGCAAATAGCCATCTGCTAAGCAGCCGCATTAGTAAAGTCTATGTGTGTGTGTACGTGCATGTGTATGATCCCACACAGACTACTAACATCTTAGTAAAGCAGAAGTTCAACACTTGGGGAAAAAATAATCTTCATAAAAAGAGACAATTCTGTCGTATTAACCAAGCTATAGCATTAGCCGTTCAATATGAACTACCACCTTAGAAAAATAAAGCACAGTGATGTCAATACATCCATCTTAGTTTAATGATTTTGATGTTGTGGAGCTTATGTTTTCCCATTATCATAAGAACATACATACATGCCAAAACTCTTCACAATATCAAACACTAAACTGCTTGCATAGCACTCGCAGGCCGTGATGTGCCCCATACATTAAAAAAACCCTGCATTGCACATTAGAAGCATTAGACATAATTAATTTGCTTCTCTCCCAAGTGCACTCCCAGCCCATCTCTCTTACTTTGTTCTTTCCTTCTGTGTCTTACTGCATAACCCTCGCTCTATCCCACACAGACACATTTCCACTTGTTCTTCTTCACAAACTGCTTTTTCTCATTCATTTCTTCCCTATTCTCTTTCAGATAACTCATTCCTGCTTGCACATGTCCTTTCCTGGGCAGCAGTCAACTGGTTACCACAGGCAAAGGGGCAACATCGCGCTTTTGTAGCGGTGCCTTCGACAGCAGCAGTAAAAGAACCATTTTCATCTCCCTTCTCCCTGTGATTTTTGCAAGCTAAGGCATGTGGCAGGAGGTTTTCTCACTTGTTTCTGTTTAAACTCACATTATAAAGTGAAATTAACTTTTCCTCAAAACTTTCCTTTTCTTTTTTACTGGTGTTTTGGGTTTTCTTTGCACTCAGGACACTGCGTCCCGAAAACCTGGTCTGGGTTGACGAGGATGGCCCGCGTGCAGCATCGCAGGCTGCCCGACAGCTCCATTTGCTCTCAAGTCTCATTTGCCACCTTTTTTTGCTGACAACTGGCAGTTGTGTTGCCTTCCTGCCACAGAGGAGAAGAATGGAAACCAAGTTCCTTTCACATATGTGGATAGAGCAGCCCTTGCGGGGGAGCCGGGGCAGAAGGTGGGGGGACGGTGCCTGGAGACTCAAGGGCGCAAGGGCCTGGTCTTCCACACCTCAGCGTATGGGCCCAGGAGAGGACCCGCTCCCTGCAGGGCTGATCCCAAGCTCAGGCCCCACTGCTCGAGCTCCGTTCAGGCCTTTATGCACAGACTTCTCTCTAACCTGCAGGCAGCGTGCCTTCACCTCCTACACGCAACTGCCCAAGCGTGGGAAGCAAGATTAAGTCCTTTATAACTTCGCAAGAATACTGGGGCACTAACAGACTTTCTTTCCTTAAGCCAAATTGACTCTCCAGTTTATGTAGCTTCAAAATGGAAGGAATCCTTTTTTTTTTTTTTTTTTTATGTTTGCACATTAGTTTCTCTTTTTTCCTCAGTCTTTTCTCCGCTCACTGACTTCAAACACATCAGTTGTCCACGCTTCCTACGTTTAGAAGCAGTACATCATAAATTCGGTCTGGCCATGCTCGAATGCTTACCTTCTCTGAAAACAGGCACAGCAACACAGTGGTAGACACCCCAAAACCAAAAGTCCTCCTGCCACAAGCACAAGGACGCGAAACATCAGTTGCATATCTGTAGAGTCAGCAGAAGTTTGCATTAGTTATGCATCACTTTGAGATAGGTGTAGATTGTATATTGAGGTACAGATGACAGAGATCAGGCTCCAAGACGGACATGTATGTATCTCAGCCAGCAACACAATGGAAAGAAGTAGGTGTTAGAAATCAGCTCGGGTGAGAAAGATCAAGTCTCAAATTTGACCTGAGTTTGAATACCCCAAGTGTTTGGGTAGTTTCAGAAACAACTGGGGTTTGAGTGAGCCCAGGGCACGAAGGAAAAAAGAAAAAAAAAAACCCAAATTCCTTTAGAAGCTTTTTTAAGAATGGAGATGAAATCATGCATAGAAATGCTATTTATCTGTTTCAGTTCACAATTTTTGCAGCATTTTCTTAAAGCCTCATTTTATTCATAGTGAAATTCAAGACAAAAGTCCCACATAAGAAGTACAGAGCCTGTGACCATCTTGCAGAAAGGGAAGTGCCACGGGTCTAATATCTGCTAAGTGCTCCTCTTTTGTCAACAGACTGCTTCGAGGCAAACAGCGTGTGCTCCTGGGGCAGTAAGTGTTTCCATTTTCTTTGGACATATGTTGTACATCCAGGAGCATTCAAGTAGCTAATTAATCTATGAACAAATAATTCTGTAAAATAGTCAGCCCTTGATATTTATGTCCAAACAATAAAAGCTTAACTGGAATGAGGAATCAAGCAGTCACAGCTGAATAAGCATATTTAATTTTAACATTTGCCTGAGTGTGCATCCTAAAAATGAGCAGAAGAGCTATAATTTTGACTCTACAGCTTTTCTTCTCGCTATAGTGAAGTGTCTTTTATACATAATATAGAGACCCAAGTGGTGAATGAACATTATTAAAATATTTTATTTCTGCAGTATGCCCCTTCACCTTTGCTTCATGGCACTTTCACAGAGTCACTACCACTTTTGATTAAACCCCCTTTTGCACAAATAAAGCCTTCACTCCATGCTTCGTACCAACATATGTGACTACGCTTATCTGTAGCACCTCACTTGTTCTTTGCTTGTGCTGGGCTTGACAAGATAGCCAGGCAATCCTTTATCAATTAATTGTTTCCTGTATTAATACATATGCAGAAATAAATGCAAGGTTAGACTTATTTTGAAGAGAGTGGTGACCTGAAAAAAACTAAAGGAAGAAACGGAGGTGAAAAATGGCATCGCCTGACCAGAAGCAGCACTGGGCTATGAGGCAGTAATCCACAGAAGTATACTTACTGTCTTTGAACGGCATGTAACATTTCAGCTCATGGCTGGTTTTTGAAGGACAACATTTATTTTTCAGGCATTCAGTTATGTTACGGCTCTCTCCTACATGACAAGGAATTAAGGTTTGTTCGTCTTTGTGACGGCATGCTTTAAAAAAAGAAATAATATGTAAGATCTCTGTTCTAGGAACAACGCTCAAGTAGAGGGAAGTTATAATTTGGTGTCTCTAATATGTTTTCATAGGGTAAGTCTGCCAGAAAGCAGCATCATTGACTTTCTTGTGTGTTCATTCCCCCAAACTAATCAAACTTTATATGAAAATTAAAAGAAAAGCTAAAATGTCATACAAAATCTTAAGTAATTTCTTTTGTTTCAGTAAGAAACATTTACAAAAGTGAATCTAAACACCATTGTGCCACTTTTTTGTACTTAGGTTTGTAAATTTAGACAAACTAAATTTTCTGACCAGACTGTTTCTAATTAAAAAAAGAAAACAGAAATTCAGGACTTTTTTTTTTTTAAGAGTGCAGTATAGAATACATTGCAAGTAACCATCTCTCTGTTTGGCGCTAGTTGCACGTTTCTACAAGCAGTTGAAAATCAGCTGATAGGAACAAAACCCCAAGATATCCAATGCAGTTATTGAACAAAATATTTAAGCAATTTTTAAAATTTGCTATTTAATAACAGACTTATTGATAATGATAAGATCCTCTGTGGGAAGGGCTTAAATGGTTAAGATAGTTAAAAATAGTACATGTGTCTATATATTTAATTCCTGTAAAACTCGGTATCACATCCCTTATGTGCTACTTTCACAGTGGCCACAAAGCATCATTTGGTTCCAACGCCACTGCTGAGACTGGCTGCATCGTATGCAGAGAGGCTCTTGCTTATACCATGCCTGGGCAGCAGCTATAAACATTGGTCTTNGATAGTTAAAAATAGTACATGTGTCTATATATTTAATTCCTGTAAAACTCGGTATCACATCCCTTATGTGCTACTTTCACAGTGGCCACAAAGCATCATTTGGTTCCAACGCCACTGCCGAGACTGGCTGCATCGCCAGTCTCGTCTTTATCACAGCCATGACTGGTGGCCAATTTCAGTTTATTAAATGGGGTATAAGGCACTTCCCAAGAGCTCTTTCCTTAGGGCTAGGTGGTGGGGACAGCAGTGGAGGTACACCGATATTGAGGTAATGCAGAAACATACTATGTGAAAAGTGGTATTTCTGCTTCCCCTTTCTCTTTGTGATCTAATTATGGAACCAGACTTGCAATTTTTGTACATGCCAAAGCCCTTCTGTATTCATAGATAATATCTTTCTTATTGATATTAGCAAATTAACATTGCAATTTCTTTCTCACTCATTTTACAAAATAATGTAGCTCTTGCCATTTAACTTCAGCAGTCCGGACGGGGAGAGCTTCAGTGTGAGCTCCTGGCTCTGGTGCCTTCCCTAGCCAGTAGGAGTGGGAGAGACACTACTGTGGGGCAAAATCCTCCCCTCACTTCGGATATGCCAAATGGCTCTTTTCTTCCTACGCATACGTGGGAAGACTAGAAAACTAGTTCAGATCAGACACACCACCGATAGGCAAGGTGGATCCTGCACCAAACTGTCCAGCATTTCTAGCTCAATCCCATCAGTGACGCTGAAGGGTTTTGTAGGAGGGCAGTAATGCAGTGGGAGCACATTTATGATTGTTCCAAAGGGGCATTTAACAATATCATATTGAAGAGATCCAGTGAGTTTTACAGTATCAGACTAAGGGTTTTAAATACACTAAAAGCTGACAGGTAGGGGTGGGAGGGCGGACTGGAAGTGAGGCAGAAGGGGAAAGGGAAGAGAGAAACAATGCTGCGGTGATGAAGTGACACGTACTCACTGGCCTGAAGAAGTTTAAGAGAGGTTCATACACATCTTTCAGTTTCGTACTAAGTTTGCCGGGTGCCACTTCACTTTCTTCTAAAACATGCTGAGTTGGTGATGCAAAACCTGAAAGCTCATAATGATTAGCTCATTACCATCAAAATATCCATAATTAATTAAATGCAATGACATTTTCATACTGATTATCTTTCATTATGAAGGCATTTATAGTCATTATGAATTGTGACTACTGATGGCTAGCAAGGTTAAGCATAGATGTCTTTCTGTTGTATTCAATTATACTACTTCAAATTGCTTCATGAACCACAACGAGTGAAGAACTACAGCTGTGAAATTTAAATTACCGAATCCATTCAGGTGGAAATTGTCAAGATAAAAAGCCCTACTGTTCACCTCCGAGGTGCAGGCTACGTGCAAAATCCCTGTTATATCCACAGATGTGTTTCTCTTACGTATGCCAGCAGAACTTTTGGCCTTTGTTTCAGATAAAGATCAGACCCCAACTGAAACACAGAAACGTGGTAAAAGGCACCTTTATCACATACAACCAACTGTGCATCTATCCCAACATCTTGTTTCAGTCAGTGACCTACGGCAGTTGTGTAGAAAAGAAAAAAACATCCCTGAATATAGAGGTACTGGCGTATTTTCCCAAATCCTAGAGATTTGTGGCTCTGGGACTTCTTGATCGCCTTTCATTTACACTATTCTGAAACACGTGGCATCAGTAAACCTTGTTGCTTCACTACGTCTCTCTTTCTTTAAACCAAAAGCGCAAATCACGGTAGGACTCCACAATGAGGAAAAAACCCCAAACCCAGTATTCCTATCTGCTTGCCTTTTTCCTCTCTCCATATGAGTAACTTACACATTCACAACTTCAATAGCTTTCAGTGAGAGAGTTTACCGAAAGCCATTTCATGGTTTTATAGCTCCTTGTGAACAGAACTGAGATCACAGCCTCACCAAAAACTAAGGTATTGAACAACTTCACTCTTTTGGATGATTCTTCAGCTTAGCAGCATCAGGAGCCCCAGGAGTATCAATTCTGTAGTTGTCCTGAGGCACAACTTGCCTCTTCTGCGCCAGACAAAACTCCCTTGGGATAAAGAAGCATCAGACTGGGGAGGATTGAATATATGTCAAAACAGAGAATCTGAAACTCACGTATAGCAGAAACGTGACCAGCAAAGTTCACACTAACAGTTATGTCATGGTCCCCCTCCCCAGCAGTGATCAAGACAGAAAAACAGAAAATGTTAGAGATTTTGTAATAATTTCACAGTAAGTTCATGAGATGAGGTATCTGACAATCAATTTGGTAATAATTATCTGAAAATATGACCATGTTTAAAGTGACAAGCCATATACATAGGTTTAATGGGCACTGCTGATCAACACAAGCTGCATCACATACTTATAACATTCATATCTACGTTGCAGCTCACGTACATACAAACCCCAGAAAAATGGTTTTGCTGCCTTTTTTTTTTTTAAACCAGAAGGAATTCCTCATACAGATATTGCAGAAGCATTTTACAATGACACTTGCAGCGACTGACAGCCTTTCACCGAGATGTGGAAAGGTAGTCTCTGAAGTCTGGTTTCTCCATGCATAAAGGATGAAATGCGAGTGTAACGCGTGGGCTGATCCTTTACACACACGTCAAATGACCAAATTTAACTTCTGGTGTGAGTGCAAGTTATCAGCCAAAAGTCTTCGCTAACTATTTTAAGCCACCTGCTGCAGTAAGCAAATACACCAAATCTCAACAGATTATAGAAATCCCTTTAATTGTACACTGGGGAAAAAAAAAAGTCAGGGTAGGGAAAAAAAGAAGAATCTATAATCAAAGGTAAAATAAAAGCAAGATAGGCTGCCAGGGATGAAACAACCAGCATTTGTTTCTCTTACAATGAGGGAAATGAGAACGTTAGTTGGGGGGAAAAAAAACATATATTTCGCTGTATTTAAGTGTCAGGACTGATCAGCCCTATCTGGAGTAATTAACTGTTTGTAATATTTTTCTCTATTTTTCAATCATTACCAAGACAACAGAACTGTACACGTAACTTCTTGCTAGTAGAAGTTCTTGCTGCTTCTACAAAAATGCTTTTCTCCTTGCAATACTCACTTGAATTGACGCTATAAAGTAGCATCAGTACCACACAGTTCCACACCAGACGGGTACCAGTTAGCAGCATTACTGCAATAAAACCAACAGTAATAATAGGCATGTGGGTATGCATAAAAAAAATTATTGATCTTAACATTGTATTTATGGATTAGAACAAACATGACAGCAGATTGTTGCACAGAGCAGAGATGCCTTTTTTTTTTTTTTGCAATAAGGAGGCAGCCAAACCCAGTAATTATTATTTTTTTTGTTTTCCAATAAGTGATTTTGAAGAAATTACTCATTTAAAGACAGTTTAGAGGCAGGCATCTTGTTAACAGACACCGTCCAAAAAATGGTTTCTCTGAACTGACCCAGAGCTGGACACCTGACACCTTAAAAAGATCACTTTTCGCTAAAAATTTTAATTCAGGTTTAATGAACAG
This sequence comes from Anarhynchus alexandrinus, assembly GCA_008711295.1. NCBI lineage: Eukaryota > Metazoa > Chordata > Aves > Charadriiformes > Charadriidae > Anarhynchus > Anarhynchus alexandrinus. Next base: position 938,600 of record VUYV01000192.1, on the reverse strand, counting down.
GATCAGGACTGAAGAACTAAGAATTGCTGGAAGCTTACAGTTGAGTTCTAGTTTAGCTTATTGAATTCTCCAGTCTTTTCAAAATCAGAGCGTATGAGATGCTCTGGATAAAAACATTTTAAAGAGGTGGTTCAAAATGATATTATAAAAATACCTTTACAAGTCCCCAAGTCATTCATAGTAATTTAACAGCAGGCTGAAGCTGTTTTTTTTACCTCCAACCAACCCCTGAAGGTTGCTGTGCCAGATGCTAGATTGCACTGTGCCTGCTGCTCCTGTTGTTACCCTAAAAGAGTCTTTTTCAATTATTACCACATATATTTAGTTGTTAAGACAGCTTAAACCTAGAGGTTATTGCATTAGTATTGGTAAGGCAGGAGAACCCCGTTTTCTGAAGTGCTATATGGGGAAAAGAAAGATTGCACTTTACACAGGTATTGGGCTTTGGAGGGCCTGTTCCTTCTGCACTCCTGCTGCTAAACGGGGAAAGCTTTCCTGCCATTGGAATCAACCTGTTCGATAGAGTAATACACACACACGTTCTGTCCCACAGAAAACCTTTGCTTTGGTAGTTAAACGGGAAATTATTTCTTAAGAGGAGAGGAATCATGTTTTCCAGGATACCTATTAAAATCTAATGCCACCCAGGACAAATTGGGAAGAGGAAAACACTTCCTGAGAGAAGGAAAACAAGGGAGATAGTATGTAATGAGGAAAGCTGGAATTGTCTCTACTTCTGCTGTCTTCTCCGCTACCGTTGGAAGACCAGAGCTATCCAGAGTGCAGCAGCTACAAACTTCTTACGCACGATGACGCGGAATCAAAGCTCATCACAATGCGCTCCCTGTTACTACAATGCAGCTCAGAATGAACGGTACAGATGGGATAAATGCATCAGAGTGCCCAGAAATAGGCTGCACACACAGTTTGAAAAAAATCAGCCCACCCCAAAGACTGTCACAAAGCTCTTAGTCTTCTAATTCACTAAGTTAAACCCAAGTTTAAGCTATTACCAATCACAGTTCAGCCTGCAACACAGAAACGCCCCCTAATTGTGCAGACCAGGTAATGGGTACCTCTGGATATCAAAATACTCTTAAAACAAAGTTTGGTCAGAGTGCTTAAGTTCAAGCTTCCCAATAACCCATTAAACGTGAATTATCTAGGCAGCAGGATCATCCCATGGGTTCACCAAATATCTGTACGCTTGAAGCAAAAGCGCACATCTGAAGCCTGGCACACATCTATTTAAAGATTTCCATTCCTTTTATTAAGGAAAAACTCTTTAAATAGACCAAGACCAGTGTTTTAAGAAAATATAGAAACCTAAAGTAAACACAGATGCCCCAAAATCAGCACTTCTCCAGGCAGTGGAGCTGCCTAAAGCAGTCTGTTACATTTTAGAAAAAAGGTGTGCTACAACATCCATCTGAACAGATATGTGATCTTGAAACAAGTTATATATTCACATGCAGATGTTGCAAGTTTTATTTTCATTCCCATTAATTTGGTAATGAGTTTAAAGGGTGCCTCTTTTTACCCTGATTTGTCTGCAGCATTAGCTTCCTAATATAAGCAACAATATACAACATCCTCAATTTCATTGTTTCATTCTATATGCAGACCAGACCCAGTCACTATCGATAGCACCAACAAAGAGATACTTAGAAATGTCTAATACAGACCAAACATTTTCGATTTTCTGAAGCGTATGATTTCACATGCAATTAAGACTTTCCATGTCGATTACTCTCATGGAATACTGCATATAGTGTGATGCATTTCTGATGCACAAATACGGGACTTTTCCAACTGCCATGAATCCAAGAAAATTTTCTGTTGACCACTTAATTGATCTTCTTTTTATTAAATTTAGGACTGTTGACTCTCCCTGCTGTAACTGTAGTCTATACCTAAGGCTCAACCTGAGTTCACTAGCCAAGACAGCACATCCAACACCCCAAACCACCCCAAACAATTCTTTGTTATACTATCTCCCCAACAGTCGAGTTCCTAGTCATTTATACAGACTACATCAACGGGATTTTTTTTTGTTTAAATTAACCACTTTTATTGGAAATCAGTTTCTTACGTTCAGTGCAAAAATGTAAGGAAAAGTCTTGTCCTATTGAACCCTCAAGCAGAAACAAAAAACAATAATCTATGGTTTTTTCTGGTTTTTATTATCCACTTCCATACAGCACTCAAAGCACACAAAAATTACTACTTTGAAGCCTATTGTAAAGAAGTTTTTAAACAACATAGAAAAGTAATAGTGGCAACTAATTCATATTCATGGTTTAGTAGCAATTATTTAGCTCCATCATGAATTGCTCAAGATGGATGATCTTCATAACCATGAAAGCAGGAGGGACAGATGCCGGATACATTTAAAAAAAAAAACAAAACTGTTAGCAGGAAAAAGATTCATCCCCTGATGCAGGCAAAAGATCCACAGGCTGCTGTGAGACTCATACTGCTGAAGAGTAAAGAGCTGTTGTAGTAAACGTAACCCTTTTGATGGTGAAAACAGCATAAAAATATGACGTGAAAGCTACACTGCACTTAAGCCTAGTGAAAGTCCAGCAAGGAGAACCTTGCAGATCAAACTGGAATCACTTTTCATAACATGTGTAAAGCTGTCTTCCACTGTTAAGGTTTTACAAGTTCTTCTAGTCACCCTGATTTTCATGGATTTTAATACAGCTGGAAAAGACTATGACAAGCGCCCTTCAGGATGAAAACTTAAGTACTGTTAAATTCCAGTGGACAACAAACAAGCTTATTACACACTACTGAGGAAATTACATCAAGTTTTGCCTTGTCACTTTTTACAAAGTTCTTTAAAGTAGCCACCAGAACCAATATCAACATCTTCCCCCATCCCTCCATACAGGTATTCCACTCCAAGTCTTACTGTTTCTGGAAACAGACAAAATCTTTAACAATACACAGGGTAAAAAATTTGAGACCCACCTTTCCTCCTGCAGATGAATACAGAACTCCGCTTACCAGAACCATACAGCAGGGTTCCTGAAGTGACTGAGGAATACTCACTGGAAGCTAATTAATCTATTCCCTCTTAATATTCCATACTGAAGGGTTTTGCAGAGAAACACACTGCAGTTCAGGAAAATCAGTTATCTTTCACAGTAAGCGCTCCTACAAAGGATGCAGTCTACACTCAGTATCATACTCACAGTCCTTAATTCTGCTGCTGGCTTGTTGAAAGGCAGCATGGTACACAATATTTGATATTAGAGACACAAAGGCCTGAAAAAGCTCACCTATAACTTAATAATTTAAGTAACACTTGTATTCAAGAAACTACACCTATTTGCTTCTTGAACTCACGAATGCTCATAAAGAAGAGATTTTTATCTATGTTTCAAAAAAGCTGCATAAAAATATTTTTTTCCTTGATAAGGTTTTATACCACCTCTGAAAATCTTAACTTCCCACCATCATTAAGAAAAGTGCATTTAGTAAAGAAAGGAAACAGGAACTTTCTATTTTCAGCAGCATTTGCTACTTCATAGGCTTTGAGCTTAACCCTACTGAATTTAGACTTTGGCATCACTCACAAATACCTCTCACTCTTTTTAAAGAACTTTATTTTAAAAAATAATTTTAATTCATTAGACCATACTTTATAAGTTACCAATAAGGACGGACCTGAACTCAAGCATGAGACATTTGTTGCACTTTTAAGTTTTGTAACAACATGACTTTTCAAAATAAAATTGTACATTTAGATTCACAGTTTAATTTGTTGAAATTTAATAACATTTAAAAACACTGGAATTTGAATTGAAAGGGATACATGTTAAGCACACAAATACCAAAAGAGGTCATAACCCAAAATGCACTTGAAAATGGAATGCAGCTAATTAGTCAGACTGTAGTTTAGTAATTTCACATTTAACCTAGTTAGCACCTTAGTGAACTCGACCACTGAATGTGAGAAGTATAGTGCACGTAGAGTGACAACTCAACAGGTAATGTACCATTTCATAGTTAGATTGCGTTTTCTTGAGCGTTATGTGCCACATTTTTCAGAACTGGTAATATTTTAGAAGTCTTCTAAAACGTGTAAATAAACAATGGCTACAGTTAAAGTCTAAACAAAGAAATATTTTCTCTCTACTTTAAGTTGAGATTTTTAAAAGCAATCATTTATAAGGATTGCATCAACATCAGTTAGCAGAGGAAGATCAAACTTTATTGAAACTGCTTGCATACAAAATATATTGCACTATAACCAAACAAATGTCAACATAAAATCCAATCTGTTGTAGCTAATATGTACAGAGAATATTGCCCAAGAGCAGTTACATTACAAGGTCAGTCTACCTTGGTTAATTATCTACAGTATTTTAAACCAAACAGCTTACAGATGATGTGTGCAAGGTACCAATTTCTGTTTTCAAATACTATACATTCCCAAAATAAATAACTAGAAATCAACATTAATGTTTGGCAATACTTTTTAAGACATTTTTATACTTGTTAAATCATGTGCAGTTCGTTGCCATTTTTAGTATGCTCACCTGTATGCAAGGAAAAAAAAAAGAATGAAAAAAGCAAAGAAACAAAACTCACAAAATACATCAGAGGCAAGGTCAAGTTTGTACAACTCTGTACACAAACAGTGGCTCTCCTTCTGGAGTAATCTGAATAAAAATGGATTAAGATAAACATCCTTATACAGTTTTGCCCAGTAAGTTTAATGTGGGATCAGAAATAAAAGAAAGCACAGCTCCTCCCACTACTTCCCACCCTTCCCTGGTGTATGACTGTACTTCGGATCAAATTCTGTGACACCTTCAAATTGGCTGGTAACTCAGACCTTGTACCTCAAGATACGATGGATTTTTGTTCTACCTCCAGTATCTCCAGCTACTGTATCTGTACTTTCCAGGGCATTACACGTTGTGATTTTCTTCCTACCTCTCCTGACATAGTCCCCGAATTAAAATAAGCAATTCAAAACATTTTGGGAGGATGAAAAACATCAGCGCTTTAAACTGGTCATCTGGCCAAATAGCAGGCACACATTACTCGCTTGTGAACACATTACATTTGTTCCCTCAGTAACAATGAGTTTTTTCTTTTTCCACAATGGAAAGGTTTTTTAGTTATTTGTTTTTTTTAAAAAAAAGCTTCTGTACTGCCTACAAAGAAAAAAATTACACCCCTTTTTCAATAACACTATTTGCCAAATCTTCAGTGCAAAATAAATTTCCTATTCTTATAACTGTCTAACTCAATGTTTATGTAAGGAAAAAATTATGGAAAGCATGCACTTGTCTATAAAGTACTAATGTCTGACAAGGATTGCTACATATATTTTACATTTAGTGTTACCAACTCATCTTCCCTGATTTCTGCATCCAAATATAGTATTCCTACCTGCCAAGATATAAAAAAGGCACAGATCATACAACTTTTTTTGCTAATGAAAATGACAATTGTTACATCACACATATTTCAGAGTCCACTAAAATATTGAAAAAGGTGGACCAGGATGTGAACTGACACAGGACATAAAACGACATAGCATTTCATGAAGAACTTGTAAGTTAGATTGAAAACAGAAGCCAATTTGATTACTGCAAACACTATTTATTCTGAAAATTGAAATTGAGCAGTGAATTTGACCCGATGTGTTAAAATGGTACAACTGAACAGAAAGTTTACCAATGCACAGCTCAGTATTTTTAAAACAAACAAAAAAAGAATCTTTCATTGTTTGAACTGCAATATGTACTTGAAAGCGATTTTCGGAAATTCAGATATTTTTATGCAAATATTTGAATAACTTCTTATTCTGAAAACAACTGCATACTGTTGATGTTAAAAAAGGCTAACGGAGAACATATGTTCATTTCATGCCCTGCGCCATCTTGCCTACTATTTGTCTTTGGCCTAACAAGTTTCTCTAACATGGAATAGGAATTACTGAAACAGTATAGGAAATATGACTTTAGAATTATGCAGTTTAGGGTACTCCATTCACCAGCGGCTGTTGACCATCTGCGCTGTCCGCCTTCTCTTTCTTCTGATTACGTTCTTTACCCGTGCGCAGCCGACTACCTTCATTGGAGGTATTCTGTAATGTTTTAGTGTGGACACTCCTTTCATTATTGCAGTCAATTCTGATCTGGAACAAGTCAGAGTTATATAAAGCATTCTCTTCCTTTCATCCACCCCTTACGTACTTGCTACCTTAGCGGCCTGGGAGGAGCACTATTTATTAAATAGTCAGAAGACACAAATAGTACCACACCCTTATGGCTTTGTTAAATGCATCCAGCTGAATGGAGAGAGTGTGAATTCTTTTCTGTTCAAAAATGTCACATACTTGTGACCTAAAAAAACCAAAACCAAAAAACCTCCTGTCTACCTAGCCCTGGAAGCTAAAAAATTTTTTTCCCAGTGTGTTTGTGCAAGAGAAAGCTGAAGTACTAATAGCAGATGGAACTCAAACATCATTTCACTTTCAGTATTACAACTTTCTACTTGTTGTACACAAACATTTTTTTGGGAAAAAAAAAAAAAACACATAGAAAAGCTGCCATCATACTAACACAAAAAAAAAAAGGAAAAATCTACCCAGCCACCCTGCACATCTTAAAAAAGGTTTCATTTAATCCAGAAAGACTTCTGCAGCCTATTTAAGTGGTCATAAAAAAATTCAAAAAAGCATTTTGAAAGCAAAATTTTTATGCTTGTAAAGAGGGTTAGCCCTCATTCCTTGAAATACTACAAAATTTTTACAACTTGATCAGTCAGGTTTCAACGGTATGCAAGTACTTATTTTCATATAGAATATCATCTCATCCCCATCTCAGAGCAACAGAAAAAATCATAACTTGTTGTTAAGTACCCTAGTTTCTTTTTCAGGATCACAGTTCTCCACTGCCTACTTCAAACTTTATAAGTTAATTACTGATTAAACACAGAAGTTGTGTGGCCATATTTTTTTTTTTGGCACGTTAATTGTTTGCATTTCCAGGTACTACACCTTCAAGTTCAACACTCACACTTGGAAAACTAANTCTTAAACAAGCTTTCTAAAACCAAACCAAGAGTCATCTCAATCTCAATCTCCCATCAGAATCATGACTCCCAGTAACACCACAGAGAAGACGGCAGCTTGCAGCTGCTCACTATTTCTTCCTCCCAACACAATTCATCCTACACGGTAAGAGGTGGTAGAAGGTTTGTATGTTATCATTTGAAGCAAGAACAGTTTCCATGTAAGGAAACTTAACAAATACACATAAAATGTCAGCCTGAGTAACTTTACACAACAAAACATACTTTAAAAAAATTGCAGAAATATCTTTATAAAAGGCTATAAAATATTAAAAGTTATAAAATATTTCAATATATGACTTGAACATTTTCTTGATGTGCATTTTTAACTTACTTTCTAGATTGCATAGCCTTCAATTGCAAATGTTTCATTTAGCAGTGAAGGTAGTTTCTGAAGTTTAATCTTTCTTACTCTGAAGATTCTGGCTACAACACACTCTCTCTTTATATAAAGCGTTAAGGATTCTCCTCCCTCAGGTATATAGGCGACAAACAATACACAACGCAGCAAGAAAGAAAAGCTAAAAACAAAAAGCTAGTAAGAACAAAGACTGAAATCAAGCTGGTTAGTAAATCCTTGAGACTCGTGATCAGAGTTCTAACCAAAGGGAGAGCTAAGCTAACATTATGGAGTTGCATCTTTACACAGCTTGATATCTTGAGATTCCTGTGTATATGTTACAAAATGACACAGAACTCTTGCAGATCCGATTAGGGAATTAGGGAATAAGGAACCACAAGGCTACTGTGTCGCCTGCAGCTTTGAAGACTGTAATGTCCGTATATGACACTTATGCAATTTTAAACAGTGCAGAGTTCCAATAAGAGAAAAATTACCTCAAGAGATCCATCTGCTGTTCTCCCTTTTGCATCTCTTGAGTTACGCTGACGGTTATCCGTTCGTGACTGTTCATCATTTCCTGTAAGAATTCATCAACTAAGTTGTTTGACGAGGACATATAATCTTCTTTAACTTAAAATTTATGCAAGCATAATATGGAATTACTTCAAGATTGTCATGCTGAAGAACATTAAACAAATATTCTTAATAACATATAACAACAGTTCTTAAACTATGGCTGAAGAATCACTAAAGAAAAAGATTATGAAAGATTTTTCTATATCCATTCACGAACTAGAACTTGATTCCTTGACCTCCACGTGTGATGGCACAGCCCACAAATTTGAGTCAAGATGCTTATTAGGAAAGCAAATGATTTAGAATGCTATCTCAATTTATTTATATAGGGAAGAGAGGCTTTATATGATACATGAAAAGACACTGGGATGGAATGCCCCCTCAGCAATTCTGCAGATGACACCAAACTGTGGGAAGTGGTTTGATATACTGGGGGTCAGTGCTGCTAATCGCAAGGACCTCAACAAGCTGAAGGAATGGGCTGACAGAAAATACATTAGCTTTAAAGATGAATCTGAAGTCCCACAGCTTCAACAGGATAACCCCATGCAGTAGCACATGCTGTGGACCGACTGTGTATGCAGCAGCTCCCCACAAAAGGAGCTGTCTTGGTAGACAACTTGAATAAGACATGAGTGTGCTCTTGCAACAATGACAGCTGACTGAATAATGGGTTGTGCTAGTAGCAGTGTCGCCAACAGGTCAAAAGAAGGGATTATTCCCCTCTGCTCAACGTTCAACACATCTGAAATAAAATACTCCATTTAAGAGACTGACAAAGCAAGAGGCTGACAGAAGTGAGTTTGCTTAAGGATTCCAACACTGACCTCTTTTTCAAAATTAAGTCTACATTTACCTTTGAATCCTCCGCGACCCCTCCCTCCTTGCCCTCTTGCACCACCTCCACGTCTTCGCCCATCTCCTCTACGAAGGTAGTTGTCGCGCTCCTCTTCTGCTGGGGCTGCTGACCAATCGCTAAGTTCGTCTCTGTGATCAGATTCTGTTTCAGAAGCATTTGATGCTTCAGAATTAGTTCCTATCAAGAGGATAAAAAAAAATCCAAACATGCCAGTGTAGCTTTGCATGAAGATACTATAGCAGAATGAAAAAGTATATATTTAAAATTTTTCTTTTTTTTTTTTAAATAAAGAGCTTTGTGATTTTCTGCCTCCAAACCCCTATAACATACATAATACAAAGAAGTATAATATATGTTACTTCTTCAAAAAGTCAAGACAGACATAAAAGTTAGAAGTGTGTTTAAGGTTAAATAATGAAGTGCCACGTGTTTATGGTTACTTGACATTATCAGCCTATCAATATATCATTGAATCTACTACTCAAATGTAGGAAGTCCAGTAAAACGTCAGGGGTCTGACAGACTAGACTTTCTTCCATATTCCTAAAACTGAAAGTTCTGAATATAACCTGTCCTGTCTCCCCTCACCACCGCAACTCCTCTATGAAAAGAAAAAAATTCCATCATGAAACAGCTTGTAACACACACTACAAACGCAGAGAACAAAAGTTAGAATGCTAGAAATGTTTCAAATTCAAAATAACTGGCCATTAAAATTTTTCCAGTTAACGATGAAAGCTGGTTCTTTTGTCCATTTTTTCCCCCTTGTAACCCTGTAATTATCAACCAGGTGAGCTCACATCTTCTAAAAATAGTAAAAGGGCTTCAGCACAAAAACATTAACTTGGTATCACCTAGAATGTAAGCTAAGACTGTCTTATCAAGCTCATACTACAGGCCTTTCAGTCAGCTGATCTATGTTATGGATAATGAAGTAATAGATTGCTCTGAAGCATCACAATCCTGAAAACTATTCATTAATGAGTTATATAAGGTTTTAAAGAGGAATACTGTATTTTGGTGACTATGTTCTTTTAGTAAAGACATAACAGTTCAATTCAATATGAGGAAAATAACTTTTTCTGCAAATTGAGCTACATGGTATTTTCACTTATATTTATATTAAGATAGCCTCTTACAGGCTCAAATGAAAACTGAGGCTTTATTATTGTTCAAAATATAGATAAAATAACAACCCTTGCCCTAAGCAGTTCATAACGTAGAAGGTTAAGCATGCTGTAAGAGACAGGAACCACATGGAAATAAGTTTAGATTACACATAAGCACTGCATCTTCCTTCAGAATATTTTCTGCAGCATAAAGCTCTACATAATCTTCAAATATTAACTGAATTTCTGTTTTAACAGCTTTGTTTCCAAGTCCAGTCTTTTTCAAGAAATCAAAAGACCAATAGGCCACTCTTAAAACTGTAACTGTACTTTTAGTTGCCTACCTGAAGCATAGCCTGGACCACGTCTGCTGTGCCCTCTGTTTCTGTAAGGTCGACTACCGCGTCCAAGTCCTGGACCATCATCAGTCATGTACCCTTTTTCCTTATCAGTACGATTTGGTGGTGGCCTAGAAGTAGCTCCAATCTGTCGAAGCTGCTCATCAATTTGCAATCTTTCCAAACGCAGCTGGTCTACTTCCTACACGAACACAAGCAGAGCAAGTCACATGTAACTACTATTTAATCATCTGAATGGAGACATGCAGTTCCCAGAAAGAAAGAGCACTTAAGTATTGCAACTAATAATCTGTTTAATACTTAAATAGTAACTCAGCTTTGAGAATAATTTGTTTACTAAAAAATACTTTCAACTGTTCAAATCTGTCTGTTACCAATACAATTCTCCCTCTGGCACAGCTGGCAAGTTTAGGTTTGTTTAAAAAAGATTTATCAAGAAAAAGCACTCAGATCAACTGTTTCAGGAGATACAATTAACTACACTTCAGTATTAAATTTATGAGATTTTTACCTTTAAGTTAAACATTTTTAAATAGAGAAATTAACATTCCTTATTTTTGAACACAGTAATATCATCCATTTATGGCTTTCCAACAATGGTATAATTTAAACTTTTTAGATTCCAACAGAAGCTTCTTACACTGTTGCATATAACAAATATCAAAGTTATTAAAAAATTATGATGTAATAATGTTGTTTCATAAAAAGGGCTAGAGGTTACTCTGCTGTTAAATTCTACTTAATTATAATGAATACTACCAGGGAGGTGAAGAAGCATACAAGCATAGAGAGCAAAGTGCTGTAACTCAGGCACTGAAAGACAACCAGCACGCAGAATTCTTACCACACATAACTACCAAGAGATAAACACAATAATTATCTACAGCAACATATATTCAGAGAATACTTTTGTCAGTTTCAGATGTTGTCTAGCTAACATCAAAGAGTGGCAGCTGCTTTTTTTTTTTTTTTAAATTATATCAGGGAGTGAGTTATTCATGAAAGTTTCAGTGCGATATTGGAAGGGACCCCTGGAGGTCACCTTGTCCAGCTAGGACAAGATTCCTTGGTGCTCAGAGATGCATCCCATCAGGTCCTGCTGACTTGTGTATATCTCTTTTTCCCCCCGCTAGATGTTCCCTAACTCAGTCTTCCTTTAGGAAGGGCAAGTCTTCATTGCTCCAGACTCTCCCATTGTTTTCAGGGGCCTGGAAATTCTTAGGACAAATCTTATCAATAATAAAACCAAAGTGAAGATGATATTCAGTACCTCACCTTTCTCCTTTGTGACCAAGTTGCCTCCCTACTCCATTCAGCAGCAGGCCTGCATTTTCTGCACTATTCCTTTTGCTGCCAATATACCTGTACAAGCCCTTCTTGTTACCCTTCACATCCCTTGCCATATTCAACTCCAGATGGACTTTGGCTTTCCCAAACTCATGCCTGCACACTCAGATTGTGTCTTTATATTCTGAAACAGTGAGCATGCAAGAAAGCAGCTTGATTTTTAGGACTAGTTTTCATGTGATCCTTCTCTGCCTGTACTACCTGATAGCTGCAGAGCCGCTGTATCTCTGCTCCAAGATACTGATAAATCCAGTGCTCTATAAGCAGGATTAAAAGGTACAGTTATTAAGTAGATAAGTAAGGGAACAAAAGTAGTTTCTTCTTCTAACTTCTCTGATACTTGTATTGAGAATTTTCTTTTAGCTATGTACAGAAATTTTAGCATTCTAGAATGTTTAATGATAGCTACCACACAGACTGGACGTGTATCAAAATATGAGTGGTCTTGAGTTTCAAAAGAAATGCAAGAATATATTTAATTAAATGAACTCAAAGCAGTCCCTACTGTTAGCATTTGGCCCTGCCCTTAAATATTGAGCACCTGGCCATAACAGGTATAAGCAAAAGTCACTATAAGCAGTAACGTGGGATATTTTTTGCTCCCTGTACAAAAGACAACAAGCACTACAGACTGCTGGAGAAGTTACAGAGCCAAGAGGCAAACACCACATAGAAAGCCAAATTGTCTACAAAACATCCTCAAGTATGAAATGTCAATTAACTACAGAAAAAGAACTTTAGGGTTTTAGAATGAAATGGCCACTGTATACAAGATCTCTGCATAGAACCCTGTGCTTGCTTTACAGTTGCATGAGGGACTGACTATTCCTTGTATATAAAGTTGTCAGCATTTTTTGAGACAGATTTTTTCTTATTCCTTTGTATTTTGCATTCTGAAAAAATTGTTTTTCACCCCCTCCTTAAGATAAATGATTCTTTTAATAAAACATGGCTTTTACAAGAAGCCTTTTTAGACTGAAAACCTGTTACAACACCAATTTTTCAACAGTCTTTGGGGCCTGAACAGATTTTGATCATCATCTTGTTACCATCTCAAGTATCGATAGAAAAATTTCCATGGTAAAGCAGCATCATTTTCCTCACCTTTAAATAATTAAGATGATAATCCAGAAGAACAGTTGCATTAGTGATGCTATCCTTGGTTCCCACAAACACAAATGGTACCATTCCCTAGAACACAGTAACAGTAGTCCTATGGTTATTGATTAGGCATCAAATACTGAAGAGAATCAAACATATTGCTCTAAAACTTGAAAATTATTTTTACAACGTGGATAAGCATAAATCAAAAAATAAACAATAGTATATTTAAATAGAAATTTAAATAAAAAGTATAAATCAAGTTGACTAGATCATGTACCCCAATTCCCTTTATGCAAAGAGCTTATTTTAAATAAGAAAATTTAGATTGTATGTATCACAATGCCACCATCTATTTTTCTGAACAAATTAAAAAAAAAGTCAATTCAAAACACTTCAGGTTTACTCCCTTCAAAATTAATACCACCTTTGCTGAACACATCTGCTCTCTCACAGCAGGTTCTTTTAGGCTACCCGTCAGTAAAGAAACATTTGATAATTTTAAAAGTAAATCAAATTAACACCGTGTCATAAAACAAAACTTGGTCCTTCTGAGCATCTCTCAATTTGTAAAAGGCAAACAAAAAATATTCAAGAAATAAAAGTTAGTACCTCAGGTAACAATTGCTACCTTACATTTATTTTACCTTTCAAGAGTTTTATTTAAGCGATTCAACAAATACCTGAAAAATGTAAAACTGGAAATGCCTCAAATTATGACACTTAGAGATAAAATATGTAAGGACTAACTTAAGCAACCAAAGCAGGTTAAGAAATCTACCTAAAAGGGCCCCCAAGTGCTGAAAACAACTAAACTTTAGCAGATACAAGGATAATTTCCACACCAAAACTCCTGGCACTAAAATAGGTCTATGCAGATTTCAGAGGTGTGACTGCAGCCACGCAGAGCCCATGAGCTAGCTTTACACTACCCGACTCCTGGACCAGCTGCAGCCTCACCATGGCAGTATAAACTTCACTGTGGAGTGCAGAAGTCAACCTGAAAGTCTCAGACTCAGCTGCTGAAATCTGTGCCATTGCAGACCCAGAGCTTGGCTACACCTACTGAATTAATTTAAATTTCGTTTTGATATCTCATCACGACCTCTAAAGACACCTTTAATTTTCACTGTATGCATACCCTTTACAGGACTGCATTCTGAAGGAGTTGGTTTTGGTTTGTTTTTTTAAGTGAAGTGATTTGAGACACAAACATCTTAACATGTGCACAGAACACTGAGGTTCCCTATGAATGGCAAGTCTATAGTTTGTCTCTGGTCTTTAGGTCTTTTTGGGTTTTGATTTTTTTTCTTTTCTTTTACATACAAACAACTTTTGTTAGATCTTACACATTTGCATTAAATAACAAGGAAAAAATAATTACACAACCCTCTAACCCTAAGAAACCTCAACACTAACACTAACTTTCATAAGCATTAGCAATCCTTTAGCCACAGGCATCGTTGACTGAAATGTTTTATTATCTGGGGTATTTTAAGTTTCATAAATATTTAATACAACCTGATAAAGAGTAATGAAATTTCTACTAAATTGGCATTAACTGGCACATAGTATCAATAATTAAAAGATCACAAAACAACTGACTTAAAAAGGCATTGAAGAAAACAGCTTGTTGTTACTTTTAGCAGCGGATTCTAGATATAGCAATGCCAACTATTAAGAATATGAGCTGGTAACAATGTCAAGCAATTTTAGCCATACAAAAGCATTAAAGTGTTTATTTATTGAACCTTATTTCTGTACTGAAAGCAAAAGTATCAATCTTCAACTTAGTGGTGAATACTGAGCAGACCATATGTGCATAAGAAATTTAGAGATCAAAGTAATATACACTACTATAACAGTACCTATCTCATTTTGAAAAGATGAAAATCCTGAAGATCCTGTTACAAAATTATGGGAGTTATGAAACTGCACCTGAGATCTATGGGCAGTATTCTAACGTCTCAGTCACAAGAAAAAGCAGCCACCACCATATTAAAATTTAAAACTGAACTACTGTACTTGACAAACAGAAGGGATGTAATTTCCAAGTTCGCACGTGGGAAGATTAATGTATTTGTATTTTGTATTTGAAATAAATGTAAACTTAAAAGAACTAACTCTTACCTGCCAAGATTTGATCTCAGGTTTCTGTGTTGCTCCTGGTATGACACAACTAACACGTGAAGCAGTGTAAGCAACACCAGTGTTAGCAATGTCATTAACAGGTAAAACAGAAGTATGAATGCAGACCTCGGCCAGTAAAAATAGCTTTCAAGTTAATCTATAGAAGCTGTATTTTGAAGAACACTAACAAATAAGCTTTTTCAAGGCCAAAGAAAAAAAGAAAACCTGACATACTAATTGCAGCCATGATCACTTGCTCTTTCACCCTTCTGTTACTCTGCACCCTGACACATTACAAATGTTGAAAGTTTTAGCCTGCAGCAACAATAGCACCCTCTTGCTTATTAAGCTAGTTTAAGAATTTTATGCTGCAAGAATTTATCATTAGAAATGAAGTATGACATAGCAGTGAATCCTTTAAATCTAAACATCAACTATTTTACCTTTTCAGATAGATGTAAAACTAGTAAAGTAGTAAAAGAACTTAACTGCTTAGCCACCACTTACAGAAAGATGGAAATCGCATTGTGGGTCTTCAACAATAGTTTTACAGTGATAATACAAAAAGTGAAATAACTACTCAAGTGAGAATGTAAGGGTTCCACAGATGTGTTTCACATCTTATTCAAAGTAGCAAAGGTTCCTTACCTGGTAGATATTTAGATTTATAGGTAAATTAAAGACAGTTTGGTTTTCTGTAAGCACATTTCACATTTGAAATTGCAGGGAATCTTTTTGCATTGAGATGTTGAGCGCTTCACGCCTGAAGCTTTCCTTGCAAACCTGCAAACTTTCCCCTCATTGCAGCCCCACATAAAAGCACCTCAAATTACAATGTTCAAGACTTCATTAGGCCCTTTACAAGGCTGATAGCCTTCCTGTGCAAAACTGGAGTAGCACATTGTTCGTGTCCACGCTTGTTTTTTTCTTTAGGTTACAATTACAGGCTATTGTGAATTTAGGTAACATTTAAAAAAAGAGAGGTGTATACATAAAGCACAAGCTTTTCATTACAATATAAGAAATTATTAATAAAAATTTAAACCAGGTAAAACTCTAAGAGATCGAATTCAAAGCAAATTAATGAATGAAAGCAGTAAGTTTCACACGTACTGATTTACAGCTTAGCAAGTGCTGGGAAAAAGCGTCACCGCCTCTACAAGGAATAAAATTAAATCTCTAAGAAGGTGCATCACCAAAAAATTTCACAAAGCATTTTTCAAACACAGATAACAAGCCAAATTTATATCAAAATTCACCATAGCATTAATAAGGAAATATAGATTCCCTCAGAGAAAACACATGAATCAAAACTTTATCTTACCACTACAAAGATACAAGCAAGAATTTATTTTATCACTGGGTAGAATATAACCACCGATTAACACATACAGAAATAACATTAACTGAAAACATACCTCTTCTTGTGGAATATTTTTATCGTTTTCAGCCTCAATTCTCACTCTTACAACACCGGATTTGTCCACTATCTCCTGAATCAGTTTTCCATTTTTTCCTATTACTTTTCCTACAGAAAGAACATATAGAACATTCCACCTTTAGGGTTTTTCCCTAAACCTGAGAGTACTACTACATTCCAATTAAACAAGGGTATTTAACACCAGTGCAAGAACTTGTCAAAAATGACTTAATACTCCACAACAAAGATTTAGTTAAGAAACCATGAACTAAAATGTCGAAGTAAGCTTGGGGCATTAATTTAGGTAATGTTGCAAAGCAACCACTGCAGCACACAGGGAAAAAGGTACTTTATTATCAAACTTTGTTACTGAGTATAGTTCCCTTCTTTTTCAAAGCTCCTACAAGAGAACAAAGGAAATTCAAATCACAAATGCCTTACCTCTGTATAAAACTATTTGAAATTACACATCTTGATTACAGAAATATTCATTATCTTGCATGCTTATTTGGCTTTGCTTTGGTAGGTTTAAAATTACTTCAGTAGTTTACAAATAGACATTGCTGGTTGCATTTAAAAAAAAAACACAAAGAAAACCAAAAAATCCTCTTATAATGCCCTAATATCTGCTGTAACTACCTTCTGGGTAGAGAACAAAGCAAAACTCAGTCTGTTCACAAAAATTTTAGTTGACGAAATTTTCTGAAATTATCAAAGATACTGTTTGAACAAGACACAAAATTCTCTTCTCTGAAACAGAGCTTTTTGAGATATTTGAAAATAGTTTATAAGTCATTAAAAAGTCAAAGAAAAATAGAAATAAATTGTACTCTAATGCCAGTAATGCATACATTTATCTTTGGAGCCAGACATTGCAATTTGAGACAATGAAAATAAAAACTAAGCAAAGTAACTTTCTGTCCAAAAGTGGAAAGGAAAAATCGAGCTGCTTGGAAGGTAGTGAGGAAAGGCCATATCCTTCAATCACAGCACTAAAGAAAAGCTTAAAGAGCAATGTAAAAGATGGTTTCTGCATCTAACAGAAATAAGTATATATTTTTTTTTTAACAAAACTGCTGGAAAACTTCTAACCTTTTTCACAGGCACATTACTGAAATAAAGGCAAAAAATACTGAGTGCATGACAGCTATGGTTTTGCCAATACAATTAACTCATCAAAAGCAAATTAAACCCACTTTTAATCACAGAGGACATTGTTCCTATTGTTCAAAATTAAATAATTTTTTATTTTTGCATTTCAATTTTTCTACAATGAATTTTTAAATCCTACGTATTTGCAGAAAACATGACAAAAGATGGCCAGTAAGTTCTTCCTTGATGACAAAGACTGCTCTGAGAGTCAAAAGCTTCTTCTGAGTACTCTATTCCATTACACATCATGGGCAAATGTAACAGCAGCTTAGTAATAAACGTAGAAAAGCCTAGTGATTTTAAAAAGTCAAGTAAACCAAACGGCAAATGTAACAGCAGCTTAGTAATAAATGTAGAAAAGCCTAGTGATTTAAAAAAGTCAAGTAAACCAAACAAAAAAAAAGAAAAAAGAAAAACAAATAAAAAGAAAAGACTTACTCTTACATTGGTTGTCCCAATGAAAGAAATGCATATTTTTAAATATTTGGTTTTAGTTAGAATTCAGCAACATACATAAAATTCTTTAAAAATAATTAAGGACTGTATGCATATAGTTTTATCCTATAAATTGCCATACAGCCTTTAAAAAAGGAACATCTTGAGTGATTTTGTTGTTGTTTGTTTTTGTCTGGTTTGAAATTTTTTAAAGGATCATTGCATTTTTGCATTTTCTTTAGATAAAAAAAAATCAGCATATCAATAATGTAGTAAAAGGAAAAGTGTCTTCTGCCTTTTTAAAGCAAATTATTTAGTTTTCTGGCAAATTATTAGAAATTTAAAAAAAGCAAATTATCAAGCATAGCTTATTTTGGATATAACATATGGTTCAGCCAATTTTATATTCTAAAGGATCCTGGCCAAGAAGCAGAGTAGAAATGAAAAACTGCCAAACCAGAAATAATTACAAAGTTCTAAACAGAAAGCAGAAACAAAGAAATTAAAACCGCAAGTTAAAATAATGATGGCAGCTTATCATTTTTACTAATCACCAGTAGATTCAGGAGGAAGTAGGAAAGGGAAAACTACTGTTTTAAAAATCAATTCCAGAGCTGTAGTGCCACATTTATAAGTGCTTGTTCCATTGAAAAATTTCATACTGCATTAACACCAGCTTTCATACACTGCTTGACAACCTATTAAAGTATTTGCTTTTAGTGGTATGTTATACTGTATAATATTTCTCCTGTTCTTTTCTTG
Organism: Anarhynchus alexandrinus; assembly: GCA_008711295.1. Taxonomy (NCBI): domain Eukaryota; kingdom Metazoa; phylum Chordata; class Aves; order Charadriiformes; family Charadriidae; genus Anarhynchus; species Anarhynchus alexandrinus. The sequence continues at coordinate 919,906 of VUYV01000192.1, read as the reverse complement.
CCTACTGAATTAAGCCATGTATTTTTATGTTGCTTTGTAGCATCAAAAGATCATTAAAAGTTTTCCACACACACACACACAAGGGCTGCATGCATTCTTGAGGACTTTTTTTAGGGTGTTTGATACAGAAATCTGTTAGATAGTCTTTGGGGTATTTTCTTGATCATTGGGTAACTTAACTAGGCGTTCAGTTCATCCTACAGTGCTGCTTCTACACAAACTGTATTTCAGGTGTAAAAGGACAGGAAAAGAGACAAATACAAGTCAAAGAAATTATTCAAAATACACCATGAAAATGTGAGACTGCAGATTCATCTGTTGTATAGCTGAACTAATCTCTGGACATCTTTGGAGGAAGTAATTTAATTCTTTGGCTCAAACCAGAAGCTATTCTACTTTATATTTAAGCATCAACACATTGCTTCTAGTTTAAGATATCCCTGAACTGCAAACCAGGACGTAATTTCTTATAATGTACTGACGGTAGATGTGGCTATAAAAATCCTGCATGGAGCTGGAAAACAAAACAAAAAAACCCAAACCCCAAAACTCTGTACCACCTAGAACCCTTTCAGAAAGAGCACTTCTTCAAATTTTTACCCTGACACCCTTCTAAAAGTAAAAAACAGTTCTCACAAGGCATTTTTTCTTACTGTCACACAGGTAGCCTCCAGAATTGACATACCTACTAAATTTCTTGGGACTTGTATGACATCTTCAGCAAATTCAAGGTAACTTCTTGCCTTTTTCACTGCATCTTGATCCTAAAATAGATGTATGAGAGAAATGAGATCCACTTTCCCAAGTTTTTTTGTGTGGGATTTTTTTTTGTTTCTTGGTTTGTTTTTTTTTTAAAGGCTAAAGAAGGGAACTTACCTCTCCATAAATATGGAATGTGCAAGTATCTTCATCAAGATCAATAGCAGTCACTCCAGGGACTTTTCTGGCTTGCTGAATATTAGCACCGTGAGTGCCAATGGCCAAACCCATTAGGTCTTCACGTACAACAAACTGTTCATGAAATCGCGATGCAAGTTGCCTAGAACTCTGAAGAAAAAAATATAACATTAACTTACGTTGAGTTTTAGTACACCAGAGAGAGAAATCAACAAAAATTTAGAGCCAATTCTTTAATCAGGTACTTAGCCTACTTTTTGTTTTAATCAATCCTTTTAATGCACTTATTTTCACTTCAAAAAACACTAAGGAGTCTTCTTCAGAAGTCCTAATATCACCTTTTAAATATTAACATAAGGCTATCCTCTAGCTGTGTTGACATCTCTATATTTTAAATTACCACAGAATGCCTACAGCTATCAAGTATTCCTAGGTAAGACAGCATTCGTTTAGGTTAGTAAAATAGAAGCCGTGTTGATTATTAAAGCAAACCCTATGATGTCTGAGGAAAAAAGCTGCACCCATTTCAACAGGTGGGGGGAAATAGCAACAACTCAATCACGGAACACAAAAATTATATAGAAATAACAGTGACTAAAGACTATACTATTAAAACAACTTTCCACAACATGTTTGAGGCTCAGTTACTCTCGGATTAAATACCTGGTTACTGTTTTGCAACTCTCATCACCTTTGCATACAACTGCTATGGTGTAACCAAACAATACAAAAGTGGCTTACAACATCTTAATCAGGATCTTCTATACGAAATAAGATACCAAGAAAGAAAAAGAAAAACCAACAAAAAACTAACCAACTTTTGGATCTGGAATTTTTCAAAATAACTGAAAAAGTATCACTACAAACCTGGATAAAACTTGCAAAAAATATACAAAACGGGAAAAAACCAAACAAACTATAACTCCAATGATCAAAGTAAACAATTTCCAAAAGCGTCCTGAGCTTCCAAGAGAACTATGTTGGTGATCTCCAATTTGATGCAAGAGTACACACATTCATGCCCATAAAACACAGTTTCAATATTTTCTTAATTGTGTAGTTTCCACCAACACAGCAAGCATGCAGAAGAGAGTTGGGAACAGAGGGAAGATTCTGAGAAATATCTTGAAGTACACTGGGGGAGTTTGATGGTCCTGAAAATACCTAAACATGCAGGAAACCTAGATTTCGTCAACACCCATACAATCCTGCGTTGATATGAACAGTCTCTGTCAATCCCAGGTGGCTGAGATCATTAGCATGAACAGACCTCATGAGTGCAAGGAAAAGCACTCGGGAAATGCTGAACTGCATGCAGTTCACAACCTATCAAGCAAGTGGGGAAACTGTTAAAGATAAGCGGACACATTTTTTTTTTCAAAAACAAAAACACGTTTTAAAAGACTAAAACAATGACTGCTAAGTTTCTCCTACACAGCCTCTTCATACTTTCAGAAAACAGACAGTTTTCTTATAGGATGCTTGTGCTATATATGAAACAGGAAGATCACTAAGTTTGGCCACCCAGAGAACTAAAAGAAACATATGGAGAGAAATCAGTAAGATATAAACATACAGAACAAAATATATATTGTTTATGATAATGAAGTTGTCATACACTTAAAGGAGATTATAGTACTCAACTCTACAAAGAAGAGCAAATATAGAAAGTGTAAAAAAAGTCATTATTTACCATAGTGAGTAAAATTCCTACATAAAAATGTGGACACTATCCACAAGAGTCTGAGCGTAACAGAACACAGGAAAGTAACAATAGTTTAATTCGTTGAGAGAAGATAGAGAATTTCCAACCGTGATAGTCTATTAAGTGAAATGGAAAGAGTATTTTGCAAGGAAGAAAAAAAGATAAAACTATATATTATCTTCCAGAGCCAAGATATATGATCCTATATGTGTTTCTGCATCGCAATCAAAGCTGTAACTACTGTGAAGGCATAACAAGCACACTTTAAATTAGCAGTTTAACCTCAGCAACATGAGACCTTACAGAGGTTGAGAAAACGTCAAGAAAGTACCCACAGCAAGCCCTGCTCCATCCCAGCAACACTGCTACTGTTATCTGACCCACTCCTGCTTAAAGCTGTTGATAAATATCCTGTGCTAAATCACTGTCAGAGAGAATTGGCTGCAGTAGACAGCGGTGCAAGTATCCAAGCGTCATTAAATGCTTCATATACTCAGGGAGCTGTATCAAGCACTTTAACTACATTACAGACAACACTGAAAGCAAACATTATTTTAAATGCTCATAGATCTACATTCTAACAGATAATCCAAATGCTGATTTACAAGTTGACATCTGTTACAGACCGCCACATGAGTAGAGAACAGGATGATCAAGTCAATGATCAGTTGTTAACACAACCACCTATGCTACATAGGAAATGTGAAGCTACATCATCACTGCAGACCTCGGCTATGACAGTCAAACTGTAGTTTTATTGCTTGTACTGAAATATATAGTTTTTCTGTAGATAAAATAAAACTTTTATGTAAATTATGTAATACAATATATATTTTTTTAAACATAGGAAATTCTGTATTCTACTTCCCTCCAATAAATTAGTAAGAAACAACTATTCAAATAATGTATTAATACCTACTTAGAGGCCACGACTGAATTGCATTTAGACAGAATAAAATACAAACCACAATGCAAAAGTATACCTGTAAATTCAGGCTTTTTATTATGTCAAAAAAACAACTAAGCCACATCTACTGGCAAAGAACACAAACAAAAAAAGAAAAAAGGTTATTTTACTTGATGCTCTAAGAGCCACATTTGAGAAGTAGAGCCATGCGAGTCAAGAAGCTAATATGCAGAAAAAAGGTACAAGATACAACAAATGGAAAGAAAAAAAAACAACAACCAAAAAGAAGCTCATCTAGTGATTACGGCTTAGAAAGCAAGAAAGGTAAAACTGCTGGAAGAAAAAAGTGGCAGATATTTAGAGTTCAGACAGTAAGACACAAGTTTATTTGATGGAAACAATGAGCTATTAATAATAATGCAGTAAAGCCCAAAGCGTCTACTGAATATTTCTTCTGCAGATGGACACGTGCAGTCTGTTTGTGTGTCAGTGTCTCAACAGAAATCATGAGTGTGATTTTTACTATCTGAAGCTCTTCAGGTTTGGCTGAACTTGATTTTATATCTATTATAAGTACAGGAAACACAAATGCCAACCTGAAGAATACCAGCCAACTTTTGTCAGGCAAATTATAACTGTATATATTTATCTTACAACCTTCACTTCAGTACTGCTCAGGTAGAAACTGAAGTCCAATACTAGTCTTCTAGTGAGAACCAAATCAAGTTCTCGAGTTCTTCACTGCAGCAAAAAGGTTCAGCCTTACAATGACAGCAAGAATCCAAGATTAGACTGGGAAAGGAATCAATGACAACAGCTGTTGCTGCATGCATTTGTGGGGGCACATAAAGAGAATTAGCTCTAAAGAGGCTGTTGTTCTTCCCACCTCCAAAATAATACTTTGCACTTCAAGAGGTAAACTGCCCACACAATTGTCAGTTCTGGAGGAAGACAGAGAAGAATGGATTACTGAAGAGCTACAGTGGGGCGCTCAAGAAGGAACACCAACAAGAAGAAACTGGTCCTTTCTTGGTCTTGAAAAAAAAAAATCAAGACCCAAACAAACTACAATTACAGCTCTGAAATACAGAAATCAAAAGACTAGAAAGAGAACAACAGAAGAACGAACTTCTTTTATCAGTGAGTGCACCTGTTGGATACAAGAGGCCTGAACTACTACACCACAGCCCACTTCTAACTAAAACCAAACAGATGTAATCCTTGGGGTGTAGGGGAATGAAACCTGGCTCTAAAGTAACAGAGCTAGTACACACCCATGTAAAACTGAACTACAATTGTTCTAGTGGTACTTCTAGTTCTTAACATCTAAAAAGAACTCTTCAGAAATGTTGCTCTTTTTTCTGATTTGTAGAAACGAGAAACACCATGAAGAAATGTTAATTCTACTGTCTAAAGATCCCCTTCTTTCCTAGCCTACTCTTTCTTTTTTTTCTTTTTCCCATGGACAAGTATGAGTCAAGCTTCTTGCCAGTCAACACCCACTCTCCAGTCACAGGAATATCAGAAGCTGTATCTGCTGTAACATTATTTCCTAGTATTTTATCTATAGACAAACCCATCCCTTTGAACATCCTACCAACATCAGTCTGACCCCTACCATCTCTCATTTTCACTGTGTTGTTTTGCAAGATCCAGTTCTAGTCCATCTCAGTATGATGCCATATTAACCCCCATCTATTTTTAAAAACAGTAATTTAAAGTTATTTAATACATGGCACTATTCATGCAACAATGGCTAGTTATTTTATGCTACAAACTATGAAAAAATGTGTGTATATATATACGTTTGTATTTAATCCCACAGAAAATCCTGCTGAGTAAAACAGGACTGGATAAAAATGAGTCTTTGCAAGAAGACACAACAGGCCCTTTAACTGTAAACTACTTTGTTAGGTTACATCTCCATCTGCCTCTTTTTAACACCAAGAATAGTATCAGGACATATTAATTACTTTCATCCCAATGCAAATCCTATTAGCTAAGAAATGCAGAAGTTTTGGGTTTTTTTTTTTACTCAAATTACTTCAGGGAAAACAAACAACGTACCTCCAGCTGTTTGCTAGCTTCTTCATTTCTCAGTATCAGGGATAACTTGGTACGAAGACTTCGAAAGTGCATATCAATCAGCATATTTGCCCGCTTTGTTGTTACATCATTGATTGACTAAATTATTAATAAAGAAAACACAGTAGTTTACACATGAACTTTTGAAACAAACCACTGCTAATGGTTTGGTTAGATGTTTGTACTTACCAAAATAATAAGCTGGTGGTTTTCAGAATCATATGTTACAGAAAAAGCTCCAACTGCCTTTTTGAAGTCCTTATGTGCAGATTCTTTGGCACACCTAGGAATAAAAACACTACTAAGTCAAAACCAATAACTGCTGCATTTATGTTTCACAGACAAAAAGATTAATTTCTTAATACAAAGAATCTAAATAAATATATCCAACTCCTTCCTTTTAATGCAGGTGTTATTTTATTCTGTTATTATCTTTTATTATACTAATTTTGCTTTCAGTTGTTTTCATGAGTAGGATTAGAAATATTTCAGATTTTTTTGTATTTACATCTACGAAGTGATAAACCAGTTAAGCAAAACTACGTTAAAAAGCTGTAATAGTTACAATCAGCAAGTCCAAAATTTCAAACACACCATGAATCAGTATGATGTGTGACTTCACTGTAACCACTGCAGCATTCTAATGACCTTATGCTCATCTCATGCTGTATTTTGCTTCTTCTGTCCACTTGCTACTTGGTGAATTTATGTACTGTAACACTAACTTCAGAAATTCTTAGTTTAACCTGAATTTATAATTTATTCCACACTTTTGAGATACATGTTACTGCCTCAAAGCAGAAAGTTATCTGAAGCTAGAAAAGGGGAATCAGTATTAATCTGAATTTTAGAGCTATATTTACATGAGAACATGTCCATGTTCTAGGACAACTAGCTGTTTCTAGGACAAAGTAGCTGTTTCTGCATCATACAATGGGAGGTTTGATTATTGCACAACTATTCCCACAACCATCATCAAAACACCCCATGTCCTACAATAAAGCCGCATTTTCTCTTCTCATTAAATACCAACTTGCATAGATTGCCAGATACTCTACCAATGAAAGTGCGACCACTTGAAAATTACCAATAAAGCTGACAAAGAATAGAGTCAGGTTAACCTGTGCACATGACTGAACAGCTGTAAGAATAAAAATCTTACTCTATTCTGCACACAAACCTTAAAACCTTGAAAAAAAGTATTTCCTCCTCCAGGACCAAACTGCATTTCAAAAATCATCTTTTCTGTTTCTTAAGTATGAGCATGTCCACATTTGTATTTTCTACATTCTTACATGCAAATTTTAAAAGTTAATTTAGAGCAGTAAAAAGCATTTTTATTCTGTCTTGTCTCAGGCTCAAGAAGTTACCCACATTTTGAAACAAGTTATAAAGAAATGCTTGTACTTACATTTGCCTTAAATCTTCTGGAACTGCCAGTTTGATTTTATGAAAAGTATCTTTTGTTGCGGGTTTATTGGGGTTCACAGATCTCAAACGCTCAATTGTGACAATTTCGTTGTATGTAGCATCACAGGCTGCATATTCTATTACGTAGAACTGATATAAAAATAATAAAATCATCCAAGCCACACATTTTATGACAAGAGTGAGCATTACACTACTAAGTGAAAGGCACTTTTGTTAACTGTACAAGTCAAATTTGAACTTTTCAGGTTGAAGTTAATGGTAATTGCAACGGTCCTAATAAGAAACTCTTGGAAAGTGAGGAGGGACAGGTTAAAAACACTGTGCACATCAATATAAAAAAACAACATAAGAAAAATGAAGCATAAATAAAGATTTTAAAAAATATATATGTATATATGCATATTCCTACCTCACCCTTTATCATTCTCACTTTAGCCAACCACCAGCAGCAGGGTTCTTTTTCATTTGCCCTGGAATAAACCTAAACAAAATACATACATGACATATCTGTAGCATTCTTAAAGACATCACAAAAGCTAAGAGTAACTAATATGATCAGGAACTCTGCTATAAGAGCAAAATCCAGCCAAATATACTGGCACATAAAGTCTCTAATCTAAGCACCACATAGCTAGCATGTAACAGCTGAAATGTCTATTGCAAATACAGGTAGGATATAAAATTATGTATATAAGACTGTACAGTTAAATAATATTGCACCCAATCTACGTGCATTAGTTGCTTCAGTCTTGCATACAGTCAGAAGAGAGATAATGCAGCCTTTTGCATCTGTTAATACTTAATCAACAATATTTCTAATTATGTGTAGGTCTGATGAGGTCCTACCAGTGGGTGGGAGAGAACACATATCTACACTTCTTTAGCACGTACATGATGTCAGCCACAACTACACCAAAGAAGTTTTGCCGTTTTCTTATCTTGCAAATCAAAACAAACTTAAATATCATGCAAGCAAAATGTAAATCTTGAAAGCTCTCTTTTTAAAGTAATTATAAAAATCAATTTTATAATTTTATAAAATAAGGAAGTTTTATGAATGTGCTATATGAAAGCCAGTCTTTCTACATATACATAAGAATTTACGTACACACATATTTTTATATTTTACGTACACACACATATAATGCAAATTATCACATTCAGCTTGAAGTTTGGGTAATACAGACGTTATTAACTTGCAGCTGAAGAACTACAGTCCAGAACCTACTTCTAGATTAATTCAGTTCTTTATCAGAACTGATCCATAATCAAAAAACCACTGATCATGATTGTAAAGCAGCATGGAGGTCATGGTACATGGAATTTCAAAAGAGCTGTATGGTTTACAACTGTGAAAATATCTTTCTGATGACATGCTTGACATTGCATTTTATGTAGTACTTGGAACCAAAAAAGGTGACAACCTGTAACATGAAAGCAAACCTTTCACATTTTTCACACTGAGTTCTCTCACTTCTCAAAACAAATGTTGTCAATGGAGCATACATACCTCTACTTCATCGCTTTCATTTATATCTTTATTATAGCCTGCGGGTGGCGGAAACCTCACATCATGGAATGGTATTTGTCTCTCGGGTTGCCAGCTACAAATAAAAACACAGTGAATGGCCTAAACATTTTCACCTTCTTTGTAAAGAGAAATCAGAAACATTTTCAATCCATTAATTTTATATTTTTAAATTTTGGGGAGCTTTTGTGCATCTATGTACTAAAAGTAATATGATCCAATGTACATATATTATAAGAAGAAACAGACCTAAATGACCATTAAGCATCTTAAATGAATTCCTGATGCTACCTGCACTGTTTTGAAATCTTCCAGCAGCAGTTTTTACTCTATCTAGACTTATACATTAGAACTCCAATATTAGAACCACAGGTTAAAAAACATTTCATAACATGCTTGGACACTTCCTTCAAAATAAGCCTGTTTCTTCTTTTTCTTTGGTTCTGTTATAGATTATGAAAACTTGATCAGGATTCAGTCTAAATACAGTTTTAATTTTCAGTTTCTTTCAGAGACTGGATAAAATGAGCATGACAGGAAAAGATTATTTTTAAAGAAACTAGAAAACAATTTCCAGAATACAACAGATGATGCCATAACAAAGATTCACAGGAGAAAGCATATAGCAGGGTGGTATTTCCGTCCTGAAGGAAGTGAAACCTGAACTAAGTGGCATAATGGAAGTTTAACTTTTTATACACTGAAACAATGGGAAACAAACATCATGCCATTTCTAGCTTTGAAAACTGGTATTTATCACTTATCTACAAAAAAATGTTTGCAATAATGTAATCCACTAAGTCTAAAATAAGCCATTCACATGAGAGAGGCAGTCATGGTACCGCTGCTGTCTTATTCAAACATGGTTTGTCATCATGTAGATTCAATAACAACGTGCTTAGCTTCCCAACAAAACCCATGTTACTGTAGTTTTATACTTAAAAATATTTAAGTACAAGTCTTAAAAACAATTAAAAGCATTTATACAGAAATATCACAGCATAGTAAATATCAAACATAATTCTAAAACATGCTAGCAGCAAGCTTAGAGTATCTAAAAGATGCTACTCTACATTATTAAGTTATATTTAGGTTAATCAAATGCAAGGTTGGTACTCTATCATTTATAGGTATAATATCAGCAATACACTTACTTGTTTTCAAATGCAACTGTTATAGAATCTTCATGCACATCCTTTACAAATGCCTGTGTAAGAAAAAAAAGGTGTAATTACGGTCTGCTTATGGATATTTTAAAAAATAATTTTAAATCCGTACAACACCTTCCTTTCACAGATATTGATGAAACTCAAAATTTAAGTATGCTTTCAAGTCAGCCTTTTTAATTTTGCAACAGACTTATATAAAATGCATACCAAAAGCTGATAACCTCCTTGGGTTCATGACTGCCAATGTACTGATACACAGAGAGAACGCCCAAGGTATATATGGATTCTTCTTACTTTTTAGAAGCAATAGGAGAGGTTACTAAAAAAATGAAAAGATCATTCTGAATAGTTTTATAAATAAAATTTGTTTGATTTTATAATCACATTTTGTGTATTTTGACAGAAATTAACCATGTCAGTACTCCTTAAAAAAAAAAATAATCCTGTCTCTTCTCTTTTACCTCAAGCTAAGTTTGAATATCACACTAGCAAAACTCATCCATATCCATTTCAGCACAGTTTTCCCCTCATTCACTTCATCACACTTAACTTACATAGTGCATAAACTTAAGATAAACGCCCTGTAGCGTTCCCTCAGTTTTCTTCTGGGGGATGAATAGCAGTGGTGCTAAGTCTCCCATGCAACCACAAAGCAGGTTCAGAACTAAGATTCCGCACTGAGATAGCTTTTCCTGCCTTATGCTACTCAACTGACTGACCTTTGATTAATTTTAAACTTAAAGCCTGAATGTCCTCCCGCATCTACAGAACAGCAAGATCAATGCTCAGAGATCTTTGGGATTTACCAATGAAAATATTTTTCACAGCCTCAAATGATGGAGGTCACTGAGCAACCAGGGATGAAAACATTAGGGTTTGGGGTTATTTTTAAAAAGAAAGAAAGGAAAAAAAAAATATCTCTAAGAACTTCTGAAACAGATAAACATTGGTGAAGTCCTAAGTATTCCCCTAATATTTGCCCATACATAGCATATCCTTGCGAGGTACATAGCTAAAGGCCCATAAGCAAGACTGAGTATAAGTTTGTTCTACCAGTGGAGGTCCGCCTTAGCAGATGAAAAAATTTGCAGTAAATTGAAAATAGTTTAGCAGTAACTACTTCTTCTGAAGAAGAATTAGTTAATGAACTGTGGAACATTTTATTCTCCTTGCATTTCAAGTTTCCAAGACAAGAACATCTCATATCTCCTATGAAGAAGCAAGAGTTTCTTTCTCTTATGGAATCTAAATGATTTTAGAAAAATCTTCTGATATTTTTCCTTTATAAAGTATTCCAAAGTATTTCCTGAGTTGCAGCAGTATCTCAGTATCAATGAAGAGCAATACCCGATGACTGATACAGAGCTCCAAGAACTGGTCATACTAAAGTTAAGCCGTACCTGCGCGCAAGTGTCATTACTCAGAGACATTCAGTAGAAGTGCAATACTAGTTAATAATCTGAAAATAGCTAATGCCACCTTGAATAGAAGTCAAAGCAAAGCCACAATGACAATAGTAAAAAATGGTTTTATACCTTGCTCACCTCTCAATACTATAAGAATAAGGTTACCAGAAAAAAAATTTATTATTGCTAGCATCCAAAGGAGATTTGAAAGAGTCTCTAACAGTATTTACATAATTACGTATCTCAAAACTCCAAGATATTCCTTTCCAAGGGGATTATAAGCATAGTTGATATATTTTAATGACATGATACAAAACAGATTTAAGACCACATCTCAGGATCATGTTGACAGTAATACAGAAATACTATTTACATAGAGAGGCAACGGAACTCCCAGTTGAACCTTACAGATACTGAACGTTTATCTAATGTTTCCTATTGCTATATCTTCTGTAAGAAAATTTCAGAACTGGATATGTATTTGACAAATACTATGGCAATCCTGACTCATTTCGCAACATTACACACATCACCTTCAAATGCTCCACCCACATTTCTTCCAATGTTTGTCATGTGCAGCTCTGAAGCACCTATTCTTATAGATGTAGCAGAAATGGATGCCTTTAATACCTGAAAAATACTGTAATCACTACCACGTATTTGGTACAACTCCTTCACGCCACTGACTGGAAAGGGATAGGACTTAGTAGTATTAGTAACACTCGAGTATGCAAAAGCAGAGATTATTTTATAAAGAAAATCCAACAGAAATTATACCAATAACACTTAAAACAGGTAAGAGTAACACAAGACAATATCCTGAGAAAGAATTTGTTGATACTTAATTTTCTTGTATTCATAAAATAGCAAAAAATCACTTCTGCTATGAAAGACACTTTTGGAGAAGTCATCCCCTCTATGGTGATGAAAACACCAAAAGATGCTCTAAATAGCACTTTCTAAAATTACAGGAAATGACAGAAAAATAGACAGGCACAGAAGCAAAGAGCAAGACTACATCTCATACTCAGATCTGATAGCTCATAACATCCAAGTCATCTTGAGTAGAATCCCAGTGACAATAGCACTATCCATAACTAGTGGTAATAATGCTAAAACCTACCATTAATAAGTAAACCAGATGGTGACCCAAATAAATGCAAGTTAGGCTAAGACCTTTAAACAGTCTAGTCCTTATGTTATATGGAAAAAGTAAAACTTGAGACACACAGCTAGTTGAAAGAGTATTGAACTATGCTCTCCTGTTGAAGCTCTCCTTAAAGAGGTCTTCAACATTGCTTTGGTCACAACCCAGAAACCTGAAGGAACCTGAACCAGGAACATTAAGGATTGATGTTGACCACACACAGGTACCATCAATACAGACATTGCTAGTGAAAATTATAAAATTAAGAATTTCTTTAGTTTATACCAAGTTCAGAAGACTCAACCACAGAAACATATGGAATACCTGTTTTTTACTCCAGCCTGGCCAAAAAAGTTGATGTCAACGCTGTTTGCCTTTTAATTTCTAGCCTTGCAAAATTACAAAAATTCACTGTAATGAATTTTTAATTAATTACAAAGTGAATGATGACTTGTCAAATACATATTTTCAAATATGCAGTATCTACAACACTTCTGCCTACCTCCATGTGAGATTTATGCTTAAATAAACAGTTAATGAGATAAAATATATTAATAACCTAAGTATTTCGTTGTCTAATCCCATCTACCCATACAAAGGTGGTTTTCCTTGTTCTCAAGTTTCTTGGGACACAGAATAATGTCAGAGATATTTATCACATCAGTTTTTCATAATCGGTATCATAGCATTATGTCAATTTTCCTCTGGTATAAATAAATAGATCTGTACTAAGCAAAAGGTATTTGGACTCAACAGCACTATGTATTTGTGCACTTCTAAGCACAAATAGAAATGTTTTGAAACATTTCTAAGTTTCCGTAAAAATAATTAATACTTAACCATTAACGCTTTTGAAAAAACAAAATTAAAGGTTATCAGAACTGTTTGTTTTTCTTTATTCTGTGATATGTGTAAAATTATATACAATGCTAAAAAGAAATGAGACCTTTAACACCATAATCCAAATTCACAGACACAGGACAAGCCAGACCCAGATGCCAGTAAAGGCAGAGAAGAGGTACTGATTTCACACGAAGTATTATGAAAAGTACAATAAGTATTCATCAGCCTTTTTTGAAAAAAAAAAAAAAAAAGAGTATAAGCTGGGCGTGGAAATTCAAACATCAAGGTGCATATATGCGAGTTTGAAGTGCACACCCAAGAAGGGACAGAACACTAGCTATGATGAATGCAAACACATTAATGAAAAGCATTAAAAATATAGTACAACTATGTGGAATTAAAATGAGGGAACAGGACAGTGAAAGACTACAGCAGCTGGGATATCACTAATAGCAGAGATACCAAATAAGAGTACACAAAAAGAAATCAGAATCAGTGAAAAAGGTTTGCTTTTACTTCTGTGAGCAGAAGCACATTTTACAATGGCTAAGGTTGATTCTTCTTCTCTAATATGGAAAAAAAATCAAATGTAAATTTTCTACACCAAATTTGACTGTCAGTCAGATAAACCATTAATATTTCTCTCCATGCTTCAGACTTAATTAAGTTTACAACCCAACATTGACATGTCATGGCATTTCATGGGGCTGTTCAGCCTGGAGAAGAGAAGGCTCCGCGGAGATCTTACTGCGGCCTTCCAGTACCTAAAGGGGGCCTACAGGAGAGCTGGGGAAGGACTTTTTACTAGGGCATGTAGTGACAGGACGAGGGGGAATGGCTTGAAACTGGAAGAGGGCAGGTTTAGATTGAACATTAGGAAGAAGTTTTTCACTTTGAGGGTGGTAAGGCACTGGAACAGGTTGCCCAGAGAGGTTGTTGAGGCCCCATCCCTGGAGGTGTTCAAGGCCAGGCTGGACGTGGCCTTGGGCAACCTGGTCTAGTGGGAGGTGTCCCTGCCTATGGCAGGGGGGTTGGAACTGGATGATCTTCAAGGTCCTTTCCAGCCTAAACCATTCTATGATTCTATGATTTCTCAAACACATGACCATTCACATTCTAAGAAGGGCAAAATGCTGAAGATATGGTCTAAATTTTACAAATTATTTGATACCAAATAAGAATTATTGGAAACACCACTATATTTGTTATTTTTGTGCTAAATGGAATGACAGACACTTCAAAGGAACAAATAAAGGCTCCAGCTGCCATGAAATTTTGTTGCTTTTTTTAAAGTCTGCTCACATCATCAGAAGTAAGCATTGTCAACCATTTTAATAAAGGACGATAATTAACTGTAAGGAGTTAGAGTAGGGAAAATATGCTTTTTAAGATTAAAAAATGCTATGTTGATACAAATGTGCATCTACTGTTTGCATCACAGTTCAGTAACATTTCATACCTGTTGGAAGGAGAAAGTTAAAAGGGAACTCACATGGCTGATCAAATCTGAGAAAGGCAGGCCAGCCAAAGAAACAGAATAGGGAAAGAAGAATGGTCACAGAAATGGTAACCGGACGAGGGAAAAGGGCACAGGCTATCATCCTCAGAAGGACTGAGCAGACAGACTTGTCCATGTACAGAGACTGGAGATATTTGCTGAGGGTATGTCTGCATGGGACAGTGAAACAAAACAAAAAAAATTGATATGGAATGCAACAGGAGGCCAAAGGAACAGTTGTTAATAGCAAGACCTGAAGTAATAAAGAACTAAGAAAGATTAATTTTGTGAGTTATAGCTTTAACGAAAAAAAATCTGAAGTATCTATAAACCCAAGGAAATAATGGCAAAGTGCTGAAACTACTGGGATAAAAAGTGGAATATTTTTAACAAGGTTATGGAGCACGAAGTGGCAAAAATTGGTTACAGACAACATATAGATGTTAACAGCAAACATCATTCCAAAACTATCTGCCTTGTAGACAGGATGCTTTCCATCTTTAGCAGAGGATACAAGAGAGAATTCGTCCCCAACTGGAAAAGAAAAATCAGTCCTATGCTGGAAAGGCATCCAGCACATCCCCTTTTAGAGGGAAATAACATCTAAAGCTAGTCCCAGAAAGATTAGAGAAGGGACTGCCTATTAGTCCTCTGAGGATGAGATAAGAACTTCAAAACCCAATTTACTACACCTATACAAGAAAAGACGTGAAAAGATATGCCTAATAGCACACATCTTCAAGATTTAGTTACTCAGCTGTGAGCTGCAAAAAGGCAGTTCCCTCCCCTAAGGATTCACAGTTGGACCAGCCTTCTTAAAACACGTAAGTGAATCTAATCTTTTCTTTCCAAGGATTCTGGGCCCAGCAACATACCAAGTCATGACTAAGCATCTCTATGTACTAGATTGTCAGTTATCCCTGAATCATGCTCATTGATTGCACTGCACTTTCCATGGAATAATTCATCTTAGCCAAGGAGAAAAAAATTCATGAAAGTACGAAGCATTCCCCAACCGGTATTTTAATTCCATTCAGAAAGAACTAGTCTCCACTACAGCGATCACACCAACACACTCCAGTACTCTGTGAAACATAGAACACCTGACCACTATGAAATTTTAATTCAAATCTTCCAATTGAGTATGAATGCATCCTCAAACCACCTCCTATGTTTTGTGTGGAACACGATCCCTCCAGATGTATCTCAGAATGCATTCTGGATCAAGTCCCACAGGTAATACAAGCAGAGAAAAGACTGGTTTAATACTCTCAGTAGGGCTTAGGTGACAATTAGGCACCAGTTTTGCACTGTCAAGATCAAGATGCTGCGGGGTACACAAAAGTGAAACTAAGCGCTGAGGGACCAGAATTTGTAAGGTCTTCAAAGAGAGCTACAAGGAGGCTATGAAAACCTGAAGGGGCAATTAGGTGTCTACTTGTGCCACTTAGTCCATTCATACTCTAGCAGCCTCCTATTCCTCTTCTCTTAATATCAAGATAGAAGTGTATTTTTCCCAAAACATTTACATATTCTGATGAAGATCTTCAGAACAATTCAAAGCCAAAGAAATTATC
This sequence comes from Anarhynchus alexandrinus, assembly GCA_008711295.1. Classification (NCBI taxonomy): domain Eukaryota; kingdom Metazoa; phylum Chordata; class Aves; order Charadriiformes; family Charadriidae; genus Anarhynchus; species Anarhynchus alexandrinus. The sequence continues at coordinate 903,713 of VUYV01000192.1, read as the reverse complement.
ACAAGTTACCAGTAAACCATGAGATTGAATAAAAGAATTGTTTTGCTTTTGATTTGTATACTGTGTTACTACTGTAAAACATTTCTCAGGAGGCTGCTTAACAAAACTTTTAAAATGAAAAAATAAAATCACCTTGCAATTACATCCACACTTGACATTATCACTCACTTCTTGTTATGCTGGGTCAACCAATTCATTTTATAATCAAATTCCCTATCTGCAAAATGGGCATAAAACTCACAAGAAAACATTTAGATTAATAGATTAATTACTTAATAACTGAGTGATACTCACTCATCATGGTGAAATAAAAAATTGTACCTACAATTCAAGTAATTCAGGCTAGACGAAAATTGCTGATTTAGTGAACATTATTGCATGAGTGTTGTTTTTTCTTTTAAACTTCTTTTAGTTTCAAAAAAAAGTTGTTACATTTATCTTAAGTGTGATGCTCCATCTAGACAGGTAATACAGGTGAAGACCAATAAATCTGTGTGCCCCATTTGTCCCCCTAGATAATTTAACCAAGTCCTCTTGGTTACAGTTTAAGAAGCGACAAAAGAATTCCTACATTTAAATTTCTAAAAGTTAAAAGGCAAAAATAATATGCAACTTGGAGGCAATGTTTGTGTTATACCTTGGGTACACTAAATCAGGCTTCATGAATGAGCTCCCATGAACATTTACTCAAATGAAATTTTCACCTAAACTACAACCCACCATTGTTGATATGTTATGGACAAAAGGGGAACAGGACATGATGTCAAAATAAAAAAAAATTACAGAAGCTTTCAATTCTTTGATAATATTTGTCAGTAAAGAATGCACAATGTCATTTTTATCATCATCTATTTCACATGATTGTGTAAATACTCATATAATTTGATGAAAGCCTCATTAAAAGTTCTCTTATGCAAAATATTTCTGCCTTCTGTTTCTTTCTGAGCACATACTCTATCTTTAAAAATATAAAACTGATTTTTGGAAGTGCTAAATAATTTAATTCCAGGAAGCAATATTCAGATCTAGGACTTTGGCTACAACACTGCAAACCCACAGGATGCTTACTTACCATATTTACAGAACTTGTTTCATATGTATTTTTTTAAAAAAGAAGTATTACTTTCAGAATAAGATATAAGATATAAGATAATAAGATAATAAGATATCACTTGTCTTTTTAAAAATAAGCTTTTAAGAGGTCTTTTTTTCTTAGAAACACTCAGAGCTGTTGGAGCTGTATCATTTGGATATCAACCTGCCCTACCACACTACCATCACAGTGTGAAATTCTACCTGTTCCTTCATTGCTAACATAAATATTGGATGTCGCACAATAACTAGGCCCAATTTTTAAAGCACTAGGAACATTTAAACGATGGTAGACTTGCAAAAAGTGATCCATGACTGTTTCTGGCATGTTGATAACACGTCAATGATAGTAGGCCCAAACCCACCGTGTCCAAATTTTATTTTTCTGTGAATAGGGTAAACCCACAAATTATATCCTATTAATATGCTGATTAATACAACCCAACTCATGCAAAGCCACAGCAATACTACACAGTATTAATAAAAATATTAAGTACTCAGCATATACGTTCAAGGCTCAGTGATGGCTTTATTCAGCACCAGCACAAGGGCTTGGAAACAAACACGGAATGCCACTAAGTAGTTTCAGTAAGAAGTACATTTGATAATTAAATGTATTTAGCAACTCAGCACATATATATTTGGTCAAGCGATGCTCTCCTTAATATCAGCAGGCAGTGTCCCCCGCCACGGCATTAAGAGCAGGAATCCACGACAGCATTTTATCACGAACGTGTATTTAACAAGCCCCCCCCTTCTCCCCCGCCTGAAACGCCGTGCACTACCAGTGCAGCTCTCCGGCAAACCTGGAGAGCGAGAAAGACTTTCCTTAAGTAGCGACAAAAGCTGAGGATTTAGCAATTAATGCCCCATCCCCAGCCCTGATCCTCGCAGCAGCGCCGAGGAGAAGGCGGCCCAGGGCTCTCCCCGCCGCCTCTCACACACCGGCGGCGCGAGGGCCTCCCCTCCCCACAATAGGGGGAAGGCCCGAGGCCTCCCCGGACGCCGGGGCCCTCTCTCGTCTTCCCTCGCTCGCTCCCTCCTCGTCAGGCCTCGAGTCCGCTCAGCCCCGGGGAGGCGGCGCCCCCCGGCTGCTCTCACCCCGGAGGCCCGGCTCCCTCTCCCCACACACCGAGGGGGGACCCGCCGAGGCCTCCACCCCTGCCCCACTCTTCCTCCTCCTCCTCTCCTTCCTGCCCCGGGGCCTCCGCTTTCCCTCAGCGCGGGGAGGAGGAGCCGCCACCGCCGCCGCCTCCTCCTCCTCCCGTCCCAGGCCCCACTCCCTCCCCTGAGGCCCAGCCCGACCCGGCCGCCAGCACCCGGTACCTTGTAGAAGGCCCCGTTGGAGCCCCGCACCTCCACCACCAGCTCCTCCATGTTGTGCGGCGGCGGCTCGGTGCGGGAGACCCAGGCCCGGCGCCTCCTCCCTTCCCTTCCCTTCCCTTTCTCTCCCTCTCCCTCTCTCTCTCTCTCGGCGCAGGAGGGGGAAGAGGAGGAGGAGGAGGGGTGTGTGTGCCGGGGCGGGGGAGGGGAAGGGGGATCTCGGTTCACTCCGAACCCG
>VUYV01000192.1:833133-900709 GCA_008711295.1 Anarhynchus alexandrinus | reverse complement strand
AGAGCAGACGGGGCCGGTAACGGCTCTTGGGAGCCGTGATGTCGCAGGGGGCCCGGGAGCGGTGACGGCTGCGGGGGTGGGTGGGGGGGGGAGGAGGCCCGGGCCCGCGGGGACGCCGGGAGACATGGCTGCCACGGCGGGGGGGAGGCAGCCATGGCAGCGGGCTGTGCCGCCGCGGCTGCGGTCGGGAGTGAGGAATAAAGCGTGAATTGCCGTGGCGCGTGGCCTGGCCGTTGTGGTGGGGCTGAAGACCCGAACACCTCCCGAGGGGGGTGATCCAGGATGGACAGAGCTGTGGGCCTGCAAGGCTCCTGTGCTGGTCCCGCTCCCTCTCCATGGGGCGGTTGAGCTTAACGTGTCCACCATATAACACGTACTGTTATTTTAACTACGTTTAAACGCTGACGGACATTTCGGCTCCTAAATTTTCCTGACAACAAAGTGTAACACTGTGCATGTGGTTCACCGTGGAACCTGGTGGGGAATGTTTTAAAGAGCTGCTCTATCTGTGATGGAGCATTTACAACCGAAAATACACCGGCACAAAAGCTGCTTGTTCAGCCTTTCATTAGACTTGCACAACCATTAACATAATCTTCCTATGTGGTTTTTTTTTTTGCCCTAACTACAAAGAATAAGAGAAGAAAAAAAAATAGTTCAACTCTCACTCTCAAAAATCACAATTACAATGTATTACCACAGGTGTGGTTTCTCTGAATAGGTGTGTGATGCTCTCCTTATATGAGTCATGGGGTGAAATTCTGCACCTACTGATGAATTTTCAGAGCTCTTGAAATTAGTGAGCCTATGATTTCACCTTTCCTCTTGTTTTTTACATTATTGTGTTTCAAACCTTGGAAATTAGTGTTGCTCGGTATGCTGCATTTTACATTTAATGTACGAAAGGGTGTACGGTATTTCTTGTTAGCCACCAAAACTTTTCCTTTCTGTTTATTTTTTTAATGTGCAAGAGATTGAGAGTTGCCTGTAGTAATCCCTGTATACTGCATGTCCACCTGCTTATTGTGGTGAGTTGTGATTGTATTGAAGTAAATTTAAATGTATGATTGCTATGCAATGTACCTTGAAGGGAAGGTGTTTGATTCTCTTTTCATCATATTTGGATACTCTTTTCAGCAAATTCCCGAGTATGATGAAGGGTCAATTCAGTCTAGTGATTCAGTTTGACAGCTCGCTGTGCTTATTAAACAGGCAGTCACAGGACTGACTTGCTTGGAGGTGGCAGGGGGTCCAAGAGGACTGAAAGAGGAAAAGTTTAAAGACAGGAACAATGACACAAGATTTGTGTATGAATAAAAACACATCGGAGATTAGATTTTACAGAGTCTTCATAAAGAAATTTAGGTAACATAGACCTCTCTTGTGACTTGTGTATGTTAGAAATACTTTTCTTAAAAACTAGAAACCATATAAATGGTTCAACTCAAAATTTGAACAATCTGCCAGGAGAGATGATGTCCAGGTCTAGAACAAAGTTAGCGGATGGGTTTTTTTGCATTCGCTGTTATAATTATTCTCTTGTTAATCAAATAGGTTGTCATGCAGGCAGATTATCTCTGAGCAGACAGAATATAAAGGTGTATAATTTAGCTCTGACTTCCAGTGATGATTTCTCCACTTCCCCAAAGCTAAAAGCTGCTGTACTGTATAATCTTCTCTAATGCTTAACTTAAATTTTCCTTGCCATTGCTTAAATTCAACATTTTTTATTTTGTCCTGACTAGTGAATGTTCTAATCCTTGTCTACTTAATGAGAGAATTTACATATTTCCAAAGCACACTCTCTAGTTTTTCTGCCGATTGACTCATAACCTTTCCTCTTATTTTCCAAATTACTTATTGGTTTTGCTATCTTACTTTGAACTATCTTCAGACTGAACTGTCCATCCCTTCTGAAATGTGTTCACTAATTAAGTACCTAATTCTTATGTAGACCTAGAGTAAACTAGATCTTTTTAAATATGTTTATATTTCAAACGCAGTGACACTATAAAAATACATCTTGGAAGTTCCATTAAAGTCTTTTAATATTAAAATTTAAATGTTACTTCATTGAAATGTTAGACTTCGCTTCTTATATATAGTCCTAATGTTCAGTTACACTAATCAGTGGCTATAGGATTATAATTCCACCAAAATTCCCCACTCCTCTACCGCCCCAAATTCTTTCATATTCCCAAACAATCTCAACTTACCTGTTCCAAGTCTTGAGTTTGGTCCTACAGATGCTCAGTGCTTCTATTTCTTACTGAGATCTACACTACTTGGTGTTTACAGGCTGATCTGCTAACTGGAAGGTATTTCAGGCACTCTGCATTTGCTATACGTCTTTTCATCATCAAAATAAAAAAAAAAAATATTTGACTTTTATTCACTAATGGATTTACTCACATGTTTTCTTAACTATTAGTAGAGAATATAAGAAAAAGGTCTCCTCCCATCTTGTCCTTCTTAGGAAAGCTGAAGCGCAGAAATCTAAAGAAAATGGCACTCCTCAGGGCATATCAGAGTCCTGTATCCTTGAGCATCGCTACCAGTTTAGCTAATAATCCCTGGGATTTGTATTTTAGGTGTTCCAGTTCCTTGTCTATTGATCTTCACCAGGAAATGCTAGCTTTGATTCAGTACATAAGTCATACAGCATTTAAAATGTAGCCATCAACACCAGCCTTTCAGAACAATAGCAATAATCAGAGCCTTTCCCAGCATCATGAATTGCTCATGAGCCGATTTGTGAAAGACCCTTCATATAGACACTGGGGTAAGAGTGACAGGAACAACTGAGAGTTTTCCCCACCTTGTGCTATTTACCTTAAGGCTCGGTCAGGGACTACAAATAAGAGTTACTCATGAAACATTTTTTTTTTAAAAGATGGTAATCCCATTAACTATCAAAGTCTCTCAATGGAATTTTATACAATTCTTATTTACACACCCATTTGGGGCTTCAGCTTAGTCTTGCCGAGGTTCTTAGAGATTTTAGTTCAACCTTTCAAATTTTTATCTGCTGGTTTTCCTTGTGCATCACTTCAGACAGGAGCCTCTCCTGGATGACTTATTTTCCCCTACGTTATGGTTTTCAGCATGCCATGCAGGTGATATTTAGACTTCTGTATTTCCATCTAAGGCTGATATCGCAATATATGTATCTTATTTCTGACACTGTATTTGATACTGAGAAAAAAAACCTTTGCATTCGTCTGAGATACATAGGATTTTGAGTTATTTCAGTTACACCAAGCAGTTCAGACTGGAACTTGTCAGTGTTGGTTTATAGCTGTAGCCAAAAATTTCAGAGGGCAGGAGGCTATCACACTAGTTTACAGGTGGTCAGATGCTCTTTTCTTGTTGGTCTACAATGTCGCCTCAATAAAGTGCCTTTCGGTAATCTAACTGAAATGGTGATGTTATAATAACCAGGTCAGCAATTGGAAGAAGCAGTTACAATCAATAGAGATATAAAGATGAAAAACTTCTTAGACAAGGTTGCTTTATGATTAATCAATAATAGCTGAAGGTTGAATATAACCAAAGTATTGCAGTTTTATTAGCTTGTCCTTGACTAAAGTGATACCCAGAAATGACATATCTCCAAATCAGGGTGTAGAACAGCGGGTATTTCCAGAACTTGTGAAGAGAAGCTGAACACAAACCAGAGAAGATTTGCAAGTGTTGCTCTGTGTATACAACAAATCAGATTATGCTACGCCTGTTCATTCAGTTCTTTGACCAGTTAATGTGAACTTGAACTGTGAGTCCCAATAAAATACTCTAAAAGTTAGTGTTCACATGCAGAGGCAATGAACGTATAACCATTACAAAAAGACAAACCCAAATATTGTAAAATTATTAAAACCAAAAATCCTTCATTACATGTATTATATTGGTGTGTAATCTTCTTTGATCTTGTAAAAATATGTTAGTGAGAAGAGCCAACTAATCTCTATTGATTTTCTAGCGTAATTACTTAAGCTGCCTTTCGATTAAACTTGGCTGTTTCTTTGTTTCTTTTATAAGTGATTACTCCACCTTCTCCTCCTCCAAATGTATAGTTTTCTGTATAGTCAGTTTGGAATAGGTAGGCATCCAAGGTTCATTTGGTCACAGATTCTACTTTAGTGTAGATGTGTGTTTCCACTAGTGGTTTTCAGTTTCTACAGTATACTGTATCTTCCTGACCTGAATATGGAAGGAGGCCTGAGGGATTTAAGTCTACTTTGCGCCTGCAGTACCGAAGCTTCCCAGCTTCACAGAGAAGAGTCAAAGAAGTAAACACTGGAATCTAAACTTCAGAAGGTTATTAAACTTCACAACTTACAAAAATATAGTCTTCTAAAAATACGTATTTTTAAAATACCATCTGCTAACTATCAAACTCTAGCTTAGTTTGATCATCCAAAAACCAGCTGTCATTGTCATTCAACTCACCTGGGAAATAATTGTCTTGGTGGGTAATCTCTTTCTTATTTGCTCCATGTTATATTATTTCTTGGACTAATAACTTCTGCATTCTGCATTCTGCATTAATTATTTCTTGGAATAATAACTTCTGCATTCTTCCAGAACAATATTTGTATATCGTGTTGTTGGTCTATAACTCTCAGTAACACATTTCCTTTTTAATTTTTGAATACCAGTAGTGAATTTGGAAAACATACCATGTAGTGTTTTGCTGCTTAATTACTCAGTTTCATCTCCCACTCATGAGTTTCTATCCATTTCTCTTGTAACCCCACAAATGCATCTATTAGTATATTAAGCCTGCATGTTATTTCATCTGCAGAAGTATATTGGTATTGTAAACAGTCCATGTTAATAGACAATCACTCGCATTCATGTGTAAAGCTGCACGTCAGTTTATTTAGCTATTTTTTTTTTATTAATCATTAACCAAATCACATTCGAGATGAAAGTGAAAAGATTCCCTGAATTTTGTGTGTCTTGAAAATGAATGAAATAAAACAGAAAAAAAATAGAGAGAACTTGGAGTACAACTGGTTAGAATGCAATGCAAGAGAAATGTTCGATTCTTTTCATGTGATCGGATGGCATTCGTAACCGTAAACATAGAGGTGCTCCCCTGCAATATGCATGTGGGATGGCTGTGTATGAATACTGTATGGTAATCCATACAGTAGTCCTCATTTCAGTTAAGTGGGTTTTAGTGTGATCATATTGCATTTAAGTATCTCTGGAAGCTATAAGCCTTAATATTCCATGATCTTTATGAGTATAGGCATTAATGTTGCCATTTAGAAAAGAAAAGATTGGTGCATTAGGAGTTAACTTACCAGGGATGGCTTTGGTTCCTAGAATTAAGAGTCATATCCAAAAGTTACTGGCGTCAAAATGGCTGTGATTCACTTGACCATCTTGAGAGTGAGGAAGGTACAGTCCTACATTTCAGTGGCCGTAAGTAGAACCTTAGCTAACAGTTCAGCTGAACACAGCTACACTGTAGACATCTACACTTAGTTAGATGAATTCCACATTATGAGCCTTTACGGAGTTTTCAACAAGCTCCTGTGTATTTGTTAAAGGGCAATATTCGTCAACACCAATGTCAGATGGAACTCGTGAGCTTATAGGGTCTACTTTTCTTGTCAATCTAGAACATAAAGTTATTTGTACAATAGATAGACATTTCTAGAATATTTCACATCTAATTCTATAACACAGAATACAAGCACGTTTTACTAGCACCCATGGTAACTCAGTTGAGCCATCATCAGGGAGTGATTTTAGCAGTGCATTCATTTTGTTGTGGGTACGAGCAGGATGCTTCAGTACTGGAGCCGGTACAGAGATTTATGAAGGTTGATTACTGCCACTTTTGAACGTACTGCAGTTTTGCTGAGATTAATCTGTAAAGATCACATGACTCTTCCCAATCCATAGCAGAATTCCCAGTGATGTCGGGCAGCCATCCGTCTATATTTCAAAGGCTGTATGTGCTAGTATATTTATATGGCCTTAACATTATTTGTATTGACCCTGATGGGGAGTGCTATGGAAGTACTATGTAAAATGTCATAATTCTGACAGACTGTGATATTTAACTTCCTATTACAAGCATATATAACTTCAAAGATTTATATTTTTCCACTAAATTGTTACAGAAAACAACGCTGTAATCTTATACTGTGGCAACAGGTGAATAGTGTGAAAAAAATAAAAAGCAATGGAAGAAATTATCCTGCAATAATAGTCCTTTAGTCCTGCTTTCTGGTTTGGTTTTGCTTTGGTTTTTTTCATCTAATGTAGCTGACATTTTTGTCTCAATAGGTAACATTTTATCCTTTACTAGTTTGGAAAACAGTCTTTGACATATCATTTACAGGTTTCTATCCTGGACATATTTGGTGTATAGCACTCCTACCTTTTTTCTTTTCCTGTGGGTTTCAAAAATCAGTTTTTGAAATCTGTTTGAAGACAGATCAGTATAGATTGCCGGGACACCGTGAAGATTTTAAGTGCAATAACTAAGTCTTACCACAAGAGGACCCCCAAAGACAATTTGTTTTGTGGTGTGGAAAAGAGATATACAAATTTGTCCTCAGAATACTGTGTGCCATATATTCAAGTATGCTTTAAGATAGCTTATACATTTTACTGTAATTTTGAAAGAAGACGTGATATTAGCTCCTTAAATACTGACTACTGACTATGTTAGGACTAATAATATTTCACATAAACTCAGGAGCCATATTTGAACCAAATTAAACACCAAGAACATATAATCTCTTTTGTTATTATTTTTGTTACTAGTAAATTTAAACACTTATAAAAGATTATTTTTTATTATTGCTAAATGTATTTTAATTTTGAGGAGTGTCTTGTGTACCATGATCTAGGTTGTTCTTCTATTACTTTCATCCGCTCAGAAGACTATGAAACACTTATGCAGTACATGCGTTGAATCCTGGAGTTCCCTTATGAACCCTTTAACGAGACTATACTTATTCTACTTTAATGGTCCCGTCCCTTTCAGCTTAGTGTTCTTTTTCATTTTCACAGACTTTCAAAGAAAATCATATGTACTGAAAGTGGAGAGTGAGGTTGTGCTCTCTTGGATTATAATGAAAAGTCAACCAAATGTTCTCATTCTACAGAAAGGACTTTGGTGCTGTACTCTTTACTCTTTAAATAGCTCAATTTCAATAATGTATCAATAATATAAATCAATTGAGATTTTTAGGAAAACCATCATGATATTAAATGGAAGGCTGCTAAAGGAACAGCCCCTCTAGTTTAATCTCAAAGAAACCCGGGAGTATCAAACAAGGAATGGAAACATATTTGAAACTTTTAAACTACCTTTTAATGGCAAGTTAGACAAATCTATCTTTACAAAACAACAGAAAAGTTAAGGTCATAACTTTAGAAAGATAGTCTTAGTGTTCAGAAAATTTTAAACCAGAACACTGAGGTGAATAAATAAATATCTGTGTAAAAAATGAGCTTCGCTAACCCATTAGAATGGTCTAATTTTGACCACAGAAGAGGTGAATCTTGATTATAAAAGAATACGTTATAAAGCCAAGGCCCTGGCTTTATAGAAAGGCAAACCCAGGACATTTTCCCATTACTTTTTAGAAAAAACAAGAAGGACAAATAGTTTATGATGGTTCAACCAAGTAAAGTTCCACAGAAAGTAAGATGCATTTTGATACTGCAAAATGCGGCGATATTCTACTTACAATGGTAATCAAGCTAAATGGCAGTTAATTATGGTGAATGTTCCCACCAGTCTGTATCCAGTTATACAATCACTTCAGCTCATGTAACAATCAAAGGCCCGCGTTCAACACACGCATCACTCGGGTATTCTTAAAAACAGTATGAACTTGTTTTACTAAAGTGGCATAGAGAACATTAACCTCAAATCTCTTAATCTGGGTATGAAAACATTGATGACATATCTCTGAGCTTAGACTTGAATAAGCTTGAGATTAGATAAATCATCACTACAGTAATCAGTCTGCTCTTATTCCCAAGGATACATCTAGATAGACTATGCAGTATTAATCAGTACTTCCTCAATAGCAAAGCACCTGAAAGACTGCCATAAATCTCATGCAGATGTATCATCATGTTAGTAGGAAGGCAGGTTCTTGTGTGTGTAAATACCAGTAAAGTATTGGACTCCATTGACTGGTCTTTTCTCTGCCACTATGGAAAATATCAGACAGCAAGCAGAAGCACTGCTGGGCCCAATTTAATGTAATTAAAATTATTGCCTTTATAAATGATGGTATTGTACCTGAAGGGAATTGAGCCCCAAATTTATATGGTATATTCACAAAAATATAAATTAACTTCACTGCTGATTTGTTCCTATATTTATGTATTCTACAGTAGGCAAAAGCCTGCAAGTGTGTGTTCTGTTTTTGAAAATACAGTTTGAAAGGCTCTTGCATCACAACTTGTGTGACAGGGATTCAACGCCACGGACACAACATGGTGTCTGTTCCCCCACCCACCCCCTGCCCTAAAAAAAGATCATGAGACTAAATAGATGATTTTGTGGTCTTTTAGCTTGTGATTACCATATGTTTTAGCAAAACTCATTTGTCTCCCTCCTTTATACATCTTCTGCTTTTGTTAACATTATTGTCAAAACATCTAGTCCTGTGCTACGTTAGATGAGCAATTCACACCTTTATAAAAGATTTGGCAGAACTCCAGTGTTTTGATGTCAGACGTGATTATTGATTTGCATTTTAAAGAGGTGTCATTCACTCAATGCATCATTTTTCCTTTTGTACATGTAACATTTTTCAGAAGGGACGGAAAAAAGAAATGTAAATTTATTTTATGAGTGCTCTCTGAATCTCTTGGAACAACAGACGATGCTGAATCTGGGAGTTGGTGGAAGAAATGTTCCCACCGTGGAAGGAAAGTTAGAGCTTTCAGTGAGTGAAAGACATGGTTATTCTCGCGGAGATGTTGTGCCTCTGCACCAGTTGCGGGTGGCTGTTTTTCTGCTGGTTGCCTGAGAGCGTGGGCTACTTGGCATCGCTCGTCTGCATGCAAAACGACAGCTTGGGTTGGTGGCATGCAAAAAGTCATCACTGGGAATCACGTTTTATTTTCTCACTCGGTATCACGAGCTAAACCGCACCACAAATACTGAGGTCCTGTCATAAGATTCATTTTGGCGAACCGATCTCAGTGAGGTCAAGATTCCTCCTGTCATCTACCACTTCAGTCTTCAGGGTCTAAGCTGCCCAGCCACAAATGGAGATGCCCTGCATGACCTTCAGACGTGCCTTCCAACCTAAATTATTCTATGGATCTGTAACGGGGTAGTAATTCTGCATTTCAAGCATGTTCAGATATTCATGCTATTTGATGGAACAAGAAGTGATGTCCATGTGGCCAGTTTTCATTAAATATTAAAATGCCACATCTGTGGTTAAAAATAAAGCTTAGGAGACAATGTTTTTCTTCTTTATTGACTCTTTCAGTGCCTTGTTAAAGCTCATCTGCTACAGAGTGCATTGCAGCAGATCCCTGAGTTGGCAATTGTACCACGGAAAGGTTGTAATGTGGACATGAGTTCTGCCATACAGGCTTTGTAGGGATGTCAGGTATTGCCAAAAGGTAGCTGATGAACATGGAGGGATACAATAACAGAAGACACAGTTAACCAACAGCTGAGAAAAAGCATCTCTAAGTAGATGGAAAATGTCTCTGAAATGACTGTCTAACATTTCCCAGGAAGAGACATTCCATTTCCCAGGAAGAGACAGGCATTATCAGTTGGAATCAATAGAGACTAATTGTTCTTATATGACATTATGATGATAGGCATCTGAAACCCCGAAGGAATTTGTCTTAATGAAGTAGTGAGGCAGTTTCATGTAAAGCAGCTTCCAAAAGGTATAAACACAAATTGTAGTACCAATTCATACGAACAGAAATGTTTCTATAGTAAACGGTAAAGGCTATCAATGGCTTTAGTTGTGTCACTCATGAAAGCGAAGAAAATAAAGCTCATCAAAGCTTTAGGCCCATTGGAAACTCATTATGCTTTTTACAACAGCCTGAGGAAGAACAGCAGGATGGTGGTTACTTGAGGAGAGGTAATTTCTCAACTATTTGTTATTCATTGGACAAAGAATAAATAAACCTCAAGCTCTGGGCTAAAGCATTAGAAAAGATGATTCTATTATCAAAATGATAAGACTTTGTAGAGAAGACAGGAAGAAAAATTAAGAACTCCTGCTCTGGATGGTGCAACTGAGAGGAGGATGAAAGGCCAAGGAGGAGATGTCACTGAAACAGCTGAAAATGGGATCCTGGATATGAAGAGAATTACTTACTGGTGAGCAAGCGGCTTTGTGAGCCAACAGGATGCTGATGGTGAAGCTGTATGAACTGAAAAAGCCAAGAGACACACTAAAATAGCACCGGCATAAAGCCTGTTTCCACCTTCTCCCTGCCCTCTGTCCTGCAAGAGCGTGGGGGAGGACAGGAGGAAAAGTCCCCGAGTGTGATCCTGATGGAGGACAGGAGGGGCACGGGCAGGCTATGTGGAAGGGCATCTTTCTCCTTTATCTCTGACGTCTACCATAATAGGCCAGCAATCTTAATTAAGCACTCCAGTAAGACAAATATCAAGTTAGAATGATTCCTATTAAAGTTTCGTTTGTTACCTGGATAGGAGCAGGTTGGACCCAACAATACTCTGTGCACGGAACGGTCTATCGAGTCTCAGCAGTGCCTGGATGTATAGTAATTAGCTGTTGCTGACGTTGTTCACTCGATTTGATTTTAGCTCTGACAGCTTCCCAACATGAAAAAGAGTGATTAAAGTAAGTTCATTCAGACATACTACTTAATGAGAAAAAGGTGATCGAGGGGCTGTATGTGCCCCTGTGGGTAACAAAATTGTACATCAGAACTGAGCAAGAATTCTCCGAGGAGAAAAGGGAATATCTATGCTCAAATAAAAATCATTTAGGGCATTAGGAAGACAAATAAGGAGCTACAACTGAGGTATCTCTTTTCAAGTCTGATTTCAGTGTGAATTAAGTAAGCAGTGGGGGGAGTAGTGTTCTTCTTGGCCCATCCACTAGTAAGAGACATTTCGCAGCTCTCTCAGAGCCTGAAGCACTTGCTGTGCAAGCCATTCCAGGCTCCCAACAATTAAAAATCTTACTTGGTTTCCACCGACATGAAGGCAAATTTCCCAACGATTTCGATAGAAACTAGAAAGGCTGAGAAATCAGGTAGAAAAATACTCAAACTTTATCACATAAAAGACCAGAACTTAGCCTGGTGGGGGTTTTGAGGGAATTTTATCCTTTTAGGATCTCAATCTATACAGATAGAAGAAAATCCGTATGGTGTTCTTCAATAGCTATTGTTAGTGTGATATATGTTAATAAAAGTCTGAGCTCCCTGAAAACTTTACTCTACTTGATGATCTATGTCAAATTAATCACCATTAAGATTTTATCCCAGCTGAGTAAATACAGCAGTGTGTCTGTCAAAACATGAAGCCTTGGTTCCTAACCACTGTTCTTGGTCTCTTGAAAAATGAGTGCTTATCAGATGACTGTCCTAATGAAAGAATAATAGGTACTCATTTTTAACTCTCCAGTTACTCTACAGAAGACTAGCAAATGGTTTTCTGGGAAATTTGTATTTTGTTACAGTCATTTGCTATCTCCTACAACTGCTTGCTTGGCCAGCTATTCTTGTGCAAAGCTAAAAAGAGAAGCTTTTTCAGCTAGAAAACAGGATTAAATTTTCTTTTTGGTCAGTACCATAAAATAGAACAGCTTACATTAGTTCCCTTTTCCCCTTATCACTCCATAGTTTCAGATGCACCACAGTGCAAAAACATTGGTTTTCCTATCTTGGTGTGAAAGCCTGTCATTAACAAGTGATTATTCAATTTATTTTTCCTTTTTTTCCCTAAAATATGGCATGAGCCTTTTAATCTTTCATTCACATGAAACAGAATAATTATAACTTCTTTAGAAGCAATGCTGAAGGTATTTTGTCCCCTTTGATAGGCTAGGGGTGACTGATGCTTGGAGGCTTGGGGATTTTTTTAGAAGTTGGATTAATTTATGGATTTTTGGTCACTTTCCACTGTGAGCTTTGATAACAGAGGCTAAACACAGGAAGGTTTTATCCCTGTTAGTACTAAGAAATGTAAAACAGAATTTTTCTTTTTATTAGAGTTTGGCTCCTGAACCAGAGGCTATAGTAATAACAATAAGTGAGATAATTTTATAAGCATTATCTGTAGGAAATGTAATAAAATAGCTACAAGAGGAAACGTGTTTGGAATTATCTTATTGAAAATATTATTCAATATGTTAGAGATTAGAAACAGTAGCATCCTGTTTCCTGTGGTAAAAATGTGCTAACAAGAATGGTTATATTAATAGCATTGTTGCAGTCAGCCTGTATCGTTGGGGTTTAGCATACACTGAAAAAGCCCAGCTTTTTTAGGCTACTTGTGGTTAGATTTTGCCATTAAAAAAATAACCATGATTCCTTCCTTTTTATCCTAAGTTTGCATTGCAGGTACTTTTGCGTGCCATGAATTTTGAGATTTCACTTCGCAGACTATATCTATATCTGAGATTCTTTTGTTTTAAGGGCAGTATTGGTTGACCTTTTTGATCCTACCTGAAGGCTTGAGTCTGCTGTTATGGCTGTGAAGTACATAGGAGACTGGGCTGGAAAAGAATTATATGGTGTGGGTGCTGGTCCTGTGCTGGGCTGGTAACACCAAAATCTGTTTTATTGAACCAGAGACCAAATTGGTTTTCCGAGCACATGCTGAGGGAGTGGGTTAGGAAAGAGGAAGAGGACCTGACGATAAAACTACAAGCCTTGCTTGGTAGGAAGAATATAAGAGCCAAGGAAATAAAATATCAGAAGAATCAAAGAAATAGAAATAATCAGTACTGGACTGAGTCTAGAATATCTGCAAGAATATGAAGTTTTCAGCAAATACATCAAGTTTAAAATACTGACTTCCCTTGATCTCTTTGTCAGGTTCTTGATTTCTGCTGCTTTCTCCGGTCTACCATTCCATTTTTACTTGTCTATTAAAGAAATCTATTTCAGACTTCTTTGAGCTTTACCTGCAAATGTATTGCCTTTATTTTCTCTTTTGTTCTTTCAGTTGTCTAGCAACCAGCTTCTCACTGACTTTCACTGCAGTTTCCTCTGACTACATGTGCTGCATTACTGCACTGGATGGAGCGTAGAGTGGGACCTCACTTGGTTGGCGTGGCACGGATAGAGCAGCAGGCTTGTCCTCGCTCCAAACCATTGCCAGTACGAGTGGGCGAAATGGTTTTAGAGAAAGGGTATAAGGCCTGAGCAATGTAAGCTACACGATTTTGACATTTATCGAATTTATGTCATAACTTCAAAAGAAGGAGTTCTGAGTCTGAGTAAGACTGTTAAATTAAATAGAAATTGGAAAAAAGGAGCTGCTAAAGAAGGCAGATAATAGAAAACCTATTTGTCACTTTTCACAGTTGTGGAACATGAAGTCTTTCACAGAGCAAGGCATGTGTGAAGAGACCTTGAGGCTGAGTATGGTACTTGTGGAAATCATTGAGCAGAAGCAGGGTGTTTCATCAGAAAAGACAAATGAAAACCAACAAAAACTACAAACCACCTTTCCACATAGTTGCCAGCAGTCACTAAGACAGTACTCAGTTCTTCCCAAACAGAAGGACATAGGTAGATAGAGACATTGGTAAGCGAAGGTCTATGTCTTGAATTTTGTAACCAACACTGAAGCCAAGTCTGAGCTACGTGGAGTCAAAGTTTTAAGCTGCTCTTAACGCCTCAGGCTCTAACTTCAGATAATTATTGGCAGTGTCTCAAAGATTCCCATACAGGCACGTTAATTTGAGCAGTCCAAGACTGAAGGAGCCTCTTTCGAGCAGAATAGAGAATTTCTCACAGGTAACCCAAGAAATATACTGGAAAGTGAGGGCTAGAACTCACCTACTGTTACTGTTCCTGTCTCACCACGTAGCTGTAAGACCTTCCCCCCCTGTACGAGAGATGTAGGGCTTCACGTCTGTGTGGAATCAAATCAGAGCGATAGAAAAACTAAGAACTCCTCAGCTCATATGGGGCAGGTAGCAAGATGCAGGCACTGTAAGCATGCTAATCCGCTATACCAAAATCAACTGAGTTTGCTGAAACTATAATTGAAGCTGCCTCTAGTTAAAACATACAGGTTGTCATCGAGTACTGCAGGGTGCAGGTAGCAGAGCAGTACAACAGAGCAGCAGCAGGAGTGACAGCAAAACTGGTCTTGTTGCTAAATGGTGCTGTAGATTTGAAGCCAATGAGTGGCACAACGAATTAAGAAGTCTGTTAGATATTCTCTCCGTGAAGACCTAAATTTAAAAATAACTAGTCAGAGCATCAGCTTGTTTCTTGGGCTGAGTGACATGTTTTGAAATTTTCTCTGTACACAGAGAAGGGAAAAAGCTGACTAAAGAGTTCCCATTGACCTATAACGCAGAGGCGTTTCAGGCGCTAACGGCTTGCTTATCTGCAAATCCCAACTCTCTTCTACCGAGTGAAATGCTGAGCACGCCCTAGGAGGCAGAAAGTAGCGATGTATTCAGAAGTATAAAGTTACGTACGTCTTATCGATCGACTGCCACATCACATGTAACAGCCGTGCCGCTGTTTTCCGAGGAGGTTAGGGGCATTCTGGGCTTCAGGGTGATCCAAGCTAAGGACATTTATCCAGCCTTTATGTCCATGGTTTTATGCATACAAATTGCATATCATCCTGAATTTCCTGCTGGGTTTTAGTCTTCGCCAAGGAAAGAGAGCTAAAGCTATTAATTTTAAACACTGTGCATTGCTTCTTACCGATTATGCACTGAAGGGCTAGGCGATCACTGGAAAAACTTCTTCCTAATTCCCTTCCTAATGCTAGCAGGCTTTGGTATTCAGACACCCCTAGAATTCAGAGAGACTCTTAGTTTAATAGCATTAATCCTTATATTCATTACAACAGTTATTTACATGAATTGTAATCTCCTAAGATGCCTATGCACATAGATGTGTGAAGAGAGCACCCAAAATCACTGCACTGTTTCGTCTTTTATTGCACACTTCTCTCTGCTCTGCTTCCAGAGCCACTATCATTCACAGCAAATTGATTTTTTTATAAACACGTGCCAGAAGCAAGCGGCAGTTCCCTTCTATGCTCTTTATGCCCCCCCCCAGCCAATTTTAACATCTGTCAGTTCAAAATTGCGCCTCATGGGGGTGCTATCCCTCCTAAAATAAATTGTGTTGCATTACACTGAGAAAGACCTCTATAGATCAGAATAATATAGTGACACATATTTGAAGACATTTCCCCCCCCCCCCTTCAGCATACTCTGTTCCTTTATTTCCCACAGGATCCTAAGAGAAACTCTACAACAGAGTTTCTCTTCTGCCGAAGAAATCTTCAAATAAAAAAAATGGATTTTTCTTTCCAGAATAAAGTAGCACCTTTCTATGTGTAGGTGAAAAACTTCCTCAGGTGAAAGAAAGAAAAATTCATACTTCAAGAAACACTCTTTTCTAAATCATACCAGGATAAATAGTTTTAGCAGACTGCAGAGAAGTTACTAGAGATTTACACCTGCTTGTGTGATTAGCAGCCAGTTTCACAAGATAGAAAGCCAAAAGCTAGCTTTGATGCTACCTATTTAGGACATTATTTGAAGTATTTTCTCATCTTTTTCCAAGTAACCTACAGTCTTCTTCTGTTCTTGTGATAACTCATAAGCAGTGAGACACAGTAACAATTCTTATGATGCTTTACATCTTCAAAACACCAAAAAGAACCTAAAAATATCTGTGTAACTTACAGGTTTTCCTCCCATTATTAAGGAAAAGATGCAAGCATGCTGTGGACCTTAAACCCGTGAGTAGATACATCAATGACAATATTTATCCGTTTTTATATATGTGCCAGTCATGAGTGTACTCACGCTCAAAGCTGAAGAGCTCTGTGGAATTGGGAACTATATTTTTTGCTTCAAGAAATCTGCAGTAAAGGCTTGGTCTATTCTGTCGCTTGAATTCTTCTAGGTTTCTTAAAATCTTACCATCTGAGGCTGAACTTTCAAGTCCCAGGGTGAATTCATTAGAACTCCCAAAAAAGTAATTTAGATGCTTTGGAACAAGAAAACAGAAGGCGAGTTTTGTGGTTAGAGGGAAATGAGGTTGTATAAGGCTTTATACAACTGTCACTCATTTTTTTGTTTGCTGCTAACCTCAGAATGACTGAGGGAAAAAAGTTCCAGAGTTGATATGTAGTTAAGAATTGCTTTTTGAAGTTGGGAAGAGAAATCTATGCTTCATTCAAAGCATGACCAGTAGCACTTCCTAAGATTTTAAACAGAAAATAGTATCTTGCTGCTTCTATCATGTCACAAGGGCGTCCTTTACGTTCTCCCTCAGCAGCCTGAGAGAGGCGAGCTGCTGGTTTCAGGCTGCTGCTGTGACAACAAGGAAATATCTTACTCAAAGCAACAGAGCAAAGTCCTGAAGAAATTCCTCAACTTCACTGAGAAAACAGATGCAAATAGGGAAAAAAGGAAAAATCTATAGCTCTGAGTGCACCAAAATGCACATTGGCAATGGAAAAGCATTATTCGATCAAATAAGAAGTTAAAATAAAAACAGTCAGATCTAATCAGTAGACACACTGAACTTGGGTTCAGAAGGAAAACCAGCGGGACCTGGGAATCTTTGAAGGCAGGACAGAGGTCCTAAACTCGCATTGGCCCGATTCTGTTAGTTCATGGGATGTAGCGTGTTGCTGGGTAGGTCTCAGCCTGAAAGCAGAAAGGCTATGTGTGAACTGACAGTCCACCTCCACGTCAGGTTCACATGGTACCTCACCTTTCTCAGCACCTGCTTCAGAGGTCTGCACACATAAACCCAGTAGCAATACCTTAACACACACTCAGGAATCTCACTTGGATGAAACACATGTATTTTTTGAAAATTTCATCCCTGGCTGTAAGTTTCTCTCTTTCTCTAGGAGAGACAAAGCTTTCATTAGCGAACTGCTGGAGCTCTTTTGTCGCAATTTGCAAACCTGTCTGCAGCAGCGAGAGTCCAGCGGCCCACCGCAGTGAAGCACCTCTTCCCCAGGGGACATTGCGAATAGCTTCCCGTGGCACAGCCGGGCTAAAGGACGTGGGTGGGCGTCTACAAGGAGCCCTGAGCAAGTTGGCAGCAAAACTTAGAGCAACTGTAATTGTGGCAAAAGCCTTTGTTTATAGTTCACTATTTATGACTCGCAATAATAAGTCTGCCTTGCTGGCAGTTAAAATTTGTTACATGTGCAGTTACAGAATTCAAATTAAGAAAAAGAACAAGTGTGGCAAAATTAGTCTGAAAATTCAAATACTCTAGGGAGTTCATTGTATATATATTTGCTTCTGTCCATTGTCCTTCAGCGCTTCTTAACTTCCACATTCTTCCCTTAGTATCTTCCTCTAATTTAGGTTCAGTTTTAAATGAAAAATCATGTTTTGTAATGAAAACTTTCATTTAGAAAATATGAGTGAAGCAATTTAAGTTATTCAAATAAATAATTTTGAAAATGTGATATTACCATAAACTGGAAAATGCTTCTGTCCATTTTCCAGGCAGAATTATTTACTGAGTTTAATTGGAATTCATAAATAATTTTGATCCCTCAAACCCCAATATCATAGGATCACAAGGTATTCAGGTTGGAAGGGCTTCTGGAACTCCTCTAGTCCAACCTCTCGCTGAAAGCAGGGTCAGGTGTAAGGTCAGACTGCGCTGCTCGGGGCAAACTGAAACCAGGCAAACCTGAGATCAGGTTGCTCAATTTCAATATATTTACTGTTTGACAAGAAAAAACTTAATGAATCTGAATCTACTTGATACCATTGAGTTTTGAGTCTAAATTCTCAACATAGATAAGCTAAAGAGCATCTGTAGATGGGGTGTTGTGTCAAAGAGCAATTCTGAGGCAACAAGCAGAATTTAACCCGTGTTGTGCAAGCAGTGCCTGACCTGTCGAACTGTCTTTTCTTGGGGCTGGGTTATCGGTTCCTCGCTACAGACCAGGCGAGTCCATGGACTGTCTTAGCTCTGTGCTTTTATCATTTCCAGTGTATGATGTGTAGCTACCAGCACATACAGAAAAGTCTTGTTACTTTCATAATCACCAAAATATTACTGAGAAATGTTATACCTGTAAGTACACTTTCACTTCATTTTTAATGAAAATGGACATTCAGACTAAAAGTAAGGAGTCCTCTTTCTCAGCAGAGACAGATACAATGACAGTGTGCCCAGCGAGTAAGAGTACAATGAAAACCAACACTGGTCAGAATGGAAATAAAATAATCATGCAGTAGCCTACCTGGAGTTTGGAGACACCTTTCTGCCAGGGAAGGGATGAGCCAACCCACAGCTGTGGCTGCCCACCTCGGCCCTGTTGAGGCTTAAAGGCTGGCAGTCAGGTGACATTTTGATCATCATTGTTGAAAGCTGGTAAGAAGCTATGGGAAAAAAAGTAAGCTATCATAAGAGGCCTTGACCAAGCAACCTGGAAAATAAGAACAAGACTAAACGAGACTCACACGGAAGAGCCTTGGTTAGGGCAAGGGCTTGAAGTGGTTGATGTACATGTGGAATGAACATCTAGCAGCTCCATGCTGGAAAAAAGTATATATTTTTTTTGTGATCTGTCTAGGGGCTTGGGTTATTTGGTACCTTCTGTCTGAAAATGCTGGGGCTTGACATGGTCTCTGGGTTGGCGTTAGCCCTTATACTGCAGTGGGGTGGTGCAGGTCATTGCGCCAGGAGCCACGGGAGCAGGGTGTAGCTTGGGGTCTCAAAGAGAAAGTCGTAGTGTCTGTAGTGCTTTACCTGCGAACCAGTAAGTGGCAACAAAGCGAATACAACCCCTTTAAGAGCCTTCCAATTACTCCTGCTCTGTGCAGGTCCGATCTGTAAACAGAAGCCCAGGTAGCCACCACAATACACATTAGGTTTGCTCTTCCTGCAAATCAGAGGCAAATTGAGCAGTCAAACAAAGTTTCAACATTTAGGCTGAAATGCAGATTTTGCTTAGGGAGGTATTACCTGTACACTCTCAAACTCATGTCTCCTTCTTAGGCTTTAGATTTTCTGGATTTTGAGTGCCTCTGTATTGTAACTCTCTGCAATGTACTTTAATGTCAGAAAATAATTTCCTTGCTTTGTTAAATGCTCCGGGAGTTACATGTCCTGCAAGACCTGCCTTTTTTTTTTTTTTTCTTTTAACAATGTGTGTTACTTTTACTATGTAACAGCAGATTTATTAAAAAGGTATTATTAAGAGAAATACCACTGGAATGGCAAACAGCTTGCAAAAGCAACAAAATGCATCTTTCCTGTAAGACAAACTCATAGCTTTTAGGCCATGGGAAAAGAAAATTGATTCCTATTTTTGGTTCAGCCTGGGTCCTCTTGAAGGCATCACACTATATATCTCATTTTAGCCCAGATCCTAGTCCTTGTTTTCCCCAAATAATTCTGTTGGACACTGCTTCTAGTGTGACATTTCCTTTATGGTTTCAAGTGCATATTGTTTTGGATTATAACTGTGTGCATTAGGAAGTCTTACAACAGCAACTATTATTTTCTAGCTTGAAATCCAGTTTCTTAGCATCATTTTGCCATGCCTGAACATGACATTACCTGGAACCCAAGCTACCTGCATTTGTTTAGCTACAGATGGCAACGCCTCCACAAACGCCTTTCATACAGGCACCTCACTTTGAGAAGAGCTAATGATCATCACCATATGATCCTTCCTCTTCTTTTTTGTTATGTGAAAGAGCTAGTAATGGGCACATTCAGAAAAACTGCTATATAGAATTAGCCCTCATAAATGGAGCAATCTAGATCCAGGCTCCTAGCAAGCATGAGATACATTGGTTTTTTGCTATTTCCCATCCCCAAGCCCAAACAGAGCTAGTTCAGCTTGTATAAATTAATGTAGTACATGATTCAGTGGTGCAATAGGAGTTCAGTTCAGGGATCAGCCCTTATGTACTTTGAAATCTGTTCTATAGGAAGTTTGACTGGTGCAGAACACCACAGAGAAGCAATTAAATAGCACAGGAAACAAGATTGTTAGAACAGGAATGAAAGACAGGGCAATCCCTATGACCCAATGCCCTGCATTTAAATTTGGGCCTTGGTGATCCTCCTGCCAAAGTAAAAAACATTGTTGCATAGCAGAGTTCAAATAGGGTGATTGAGGAAGTGAGAAAAAGATACCCTGAAAACAGAATGAATACAAACGAGTATTAATAAGTCTAGATCAGTGATTACTGGTCTCTCAAAAAAGCAGACGGGTGAAATTTGTCATAAACAGTCACATACAAGACCACAGAATCACTGAAGAATTCCCATGGAAGCACGTGGATTTTACCCTGGGAAAAATCTGCGACCTTTTTGAGAAACACTGCTATAAATTAGAGATGCTTTTTTCCTAGAAATGAAAAATCTCCCTTTGCTCCATTGCAAGTTCATCATTTCTGCAATAACGCTGATATAGTCTGGGAAAAACGTATCAGTGTTTCTTTATATCTCAAACAGCAATGTTCACAAGCCTCTCAGATTCAGCAATTTTCCGATCATGATTCATCGTAAAACAATACTTTGTGCTTCTTCCAAACAGTGGTATAAACACAAAAGTCTCTGCATTAGTGTTTTTAAAACAGCCCATAGAAAATACATATCAGTGAAAACCCTTAGATACTTATCTTGGCCTGCAAAAGGTCAACATTGGAATTTTGTTAGTTGCTTCTTTCATTCCTTATCTTCTATTCTGTTTCTTAATCCACTATCTCTTCTTTCACTGAAAAATACTATCATGTTTTTTGTGGAGTACCCGCACAGAATGAGAAATATTTTGCACTTTAGTATTCAGTGTTCCAACCATTGCTTCTCTTCAGAGACAGGTTTTATTAAGAGAAACCACACGACTTCTCTCAGCTGCTCTACATGTCTGGAAGCAGCTCCTCCTTCGCCTGTGGAAAAGTTTGGTTTGGGGGCACTGTGGCAGATAGGATGAGCTGCTCAGTATTGTATTCCTTCCTACTTGCTTGTTAGGAACAGAGTGTTGATCGTGCTAAGATACATACTGCATTCTCTTGCCATTCCTTCAGCAGCGACAGATGCAGACCTCTACCCCGTAAGCCATCCAGCTATCACGGGGAAGGCAGAGTGGTGTGGTTTGGGCTGGACTGGCCGCTGGGCGAGCAACAGATTTTTCTTGCTTCTGGCTCGCCGCGTGACCAGCCTGTTTCTGGAGCAGCAGGAAGAGACTTTGTGTAGAACAAAAATCTATTCTCATCCTGAATATTTACTAGTCAGGCTGGGTTTTGTTAGCATGACTCTCCAGGCTTCTAAAGGACTGCAGCACTACCACAAAAAGTTTCAGCGCCAAGGGTAGCTGAGTTTCCCAGTGTGAGTCTCCCCGAAGGGGAAGGCACTGTGCTGCACAAGCTTGGAGAGAGATCGAGTAGCACAGTGCAAAGTCAGACAGAGAAGAGCAGAGGAGCAATGCTGGAGGTGGGCTGTATTGGTTCGCAATTACCACTTCTACTTATTACCAGACCAACTCAAGCCAAATAATTGCACCATGAGTTCTGCTTTTAAGGGTATTGAAAACCAACAACTTGATGTAGCCAATTATGGCAGCAAAACTTTGACAGTTTGCAAATGCAGGCAGTCAACTATTAAATCAGAAATAGCAGACAGGCTTTCACATGCTAGCCATTCCTTAGGGCTTCCTACGAGATGGACTAATACATGTTATTAACTGTCCCCATGATGACTGTCTCATATCCCTGGTATATGTGGATATATGAAAGTTGGAATACTCTCAGATGAAGAGATTTGAGTTGTCTACCTCTGTTGTAAGTCACCACTTCGGCAAAAGGACAAAGTAGAAAAGGAGGAGAGATTCTGTAAGTAGCAGCTATTCATATGGCAAGTCTCTCAGACTGAGAGGTTATTTTCCTCCAGAGAAACAGAGTTCAACGCAGCATTTGCATTTTAAGTACCACATATTCCATCAAGCATACATGATTTCTGAGTAATTCCATAGGTAAAAAGATCAGGCTTCATTTCTTCCTCTCCTGCCAATGCAGCTTGTGCACTGAGCTTAAGTTCTGCAAACACATCCTTGACTTTACGACCTTGAGCAATCTCAAAACAATCAAGACAATTAGCCGCAGGAACAGAGTTCAGCAAATGTAGGAGTGTTGCTAGACTGAGGCCTAGAGTCCAAGTTTTCATGTAACTGACTAAATAAGTCTCATATTTGCTCTTGGGCACTGAGCAAACAGAAGATTCTCGAGACCCAGGTGAGGTGGGCAGCACGACGGGTCATGTTTGAAACCGTTCCCTTTTGCTCAGCATACAGCAACTGCACTTGGTCAGGTTTTAGACTCTGGAAAATATCCCAAGGCTGTTCTGCAACTGTCACTGAGGGTCAGGTAGGACAACTCCTGCCTTCCTCCAAATACTCTGTGTCCGTGCCAGCCGGACTTCTCTTTGGGACTAAATCACATCTTTCCCGCCCTACTCCTGCACTGACTCCCAGTTCATGTGCCTATTACAGTGCAAGTCCTCAGCCTTTACGGTCAGAGGGGGAGGCACTGAGCTCACAACGTTCCACCTCGCAATCCTGCAGCAAAGTGTTTTCCAGTAAATAAGTTAGATGCCAGAGCAAATAAATGGTAATTAGGGAGGAAGCAAAGGAAAATTAAAATTCAGACCAACTTGAAAGAGTTTTGGATGAAAATATTGGCAAATCAAAAAAGTTTTGGGTTTTGCATTTTGTTTAAAAAAGTTGATTCGTACATGAAAGTTTAAGGAAGTGTTAAAACCCCCCAAAACAAGATCTGTCAGGTCAAACGGTTAATTTAATTTAACCAGAAACTCCTTTCATCATGCCCCAAGCCAGTTATTTGCATAGATCTGATTATTTACATAGATTTGTATTCTTACAGCTCCTTCAGATTCTGTATTATCTTAATCATATACATTATATAAATAAAAATCAGTCTATCTGTATCTTGTCTAGCTTTATTTAACCAGCAATTTAGGGACTGTTCAATATTAAGATACAATCAAGCTAACAGTCCCTGCTCATGCAAATAGTTCCTAATCTCTGGAGAAGAACTTGCTGACACGAAATCTGCATTTCTGTGTTTATATATTTAGCCTTCATAGGGGGAAAATCTTTTGCAGTGAAGCAGATGGTAGGAGATACTGTGAAATTTACCATTGAACAAAGCTCATGAACGTTTTATCATCAAAACTTTGAAGAGAAAATAGCTTTTAATAGGGTGGAAAGTTTTATGAAAAAAACCAATATCTGGGGTAAGAGGCTGACAAACAAGACAGAGCAATTTCTCCCTTGTCTTTGGCAATAAAACATTTTCGTGTGTGTTTTGACTGCTGAAGGCACAGGAAAATTTGTTTTCTAGTAACTTGATAAAAACCTCCGAAAATACAAGGAAGAGTTTTAAATAACTGGGAAAAATAAGTGGCAACACTGATTTGTTTTCAGATGAAAAAGAACAACCAGGCTTTCCCAAATCAACACAGCCTTGTTTAGGAGAGAAGCCATCTCAGAACTTGGGAAAGCTGCATTTTTGCTAGACTCGGGACAGCTTGCGGGGCTGCAGCGAGCAGGGTGCTCACATCTTGTCCTGGGGTTTTCTGTAAGGACATGATTTTTAAATGCCCCACACATTTACCCTGTTAGGAACAGCATCCAAACCCTGTTGTGGAGCTGACTGCAAGTAATCACAGGAAACTGCAGAGTACTGACATAATAGGCTCCCCTTGGCTTGTCCTACCTCATAACTGTCTGCCACCTCTCATCCTCATCAAAGCTGATATGACTGAGCTTCTTACTCTGGCACAAATAAAGAAAAATAATCCAGGCGAGAGCTGTCATAGGCCTGGATGGCTATAGCCAACTCGCTGCAGGACAGGAAAGGGCAGCTTTACCAGTCACAGATAAACTACTGTATTTTCTTTTCTCACATTAAGTTCACCACCTCAAAGAGGGAGATAAGAAGCAGATGACATTGGATGTCCTTTTTATCCCCAAACTAGTGCTTCAGCTGCACCCCCAACTTGCACTTTGAGCTGAAAAAAGCTGGGATTTTGTACCAAAAGTGGTACAGAAGATATAATTTCTGTCCCTCCAAAGTGGAGGCAGTAAACTTGGCCATCCATGAATTACCATGGGGAAGAAGGATAAGCATGAGTCATTTACTGACATGAAACAAAACCAAGCCACGCAAGGGTACAAATACCTTCCAAGAAGAAGTCAGGGCAAAGCCAGGGCTGGCTGCTCCATGCAGGATGGGGAGCTGGGGGATAACAGGGCTGGCAGGACACGGGTCTCACCAGCACCCACCCCACAATACCTGAGGCTGACCCAGAGAGCATGGCCAGGATGAGCCCAGAGTTCAGATCATCAGACAAGTCCTTGATGGGCAAGCAGGTCTGAGCTCACACTACGAAGTCAGTCTGCAGGTCTGGAGCAGGTCTGAAGCTGGGGAAGCCAGACTCAGCTGTGCTGGAAACCAGCCCTCTTCCAGCAGAGCTCCAGCTGGGACTGCAGGCCCAGAGCCCAGCTTAAAATGGGCCGTGGGCAGGGTGTGGGTGAAAGCCACAGGTGAGGCTGGGTAGGGCCATTAAGTTCTTTTTGTGCCCCCATGGCTGTGGCACAGGCACTACCACCCTGTGGTTGGAGTCTGCATCACTGTGGAATTAATGAACAATTCTGCACTTACCCTCTGGTCTTTAAATTGCCTATA
The DNA here is from genome assembly GCA_008711295.1 of Anarhynchus alexandrinus. Taxonomy (NCBI): domain Eukaryota; kingdom Metazoa; phylum Chordata; class Aves; order Charadriiformes; family Charadriidae; genus Anarhynchus; species Anarhynchus alexandrinus. The sequence goes on along the minus strand of VUYV01000192.1, from coordinate 875,789 downwards.
AAATTGAGATAGATTTCACCTTTCTTGATTCAGGATCGTCTTATAGAATCATAGAATATCTTGAGTTGGAAAGGACCCATAAGGATCATTGAGTCCAACTCCTTACTCCTCACAGGACTACCTAAAACTAAACTACATGACTAAGAGCGTTGTCCAGATGCTCCTTGAACTCTTTCAGGCTTCATGCCATGACCACTTCCCTGGGGAGCCTATTCCAGTGACCAACCACTCTGTCAGTGAAGAACCTTTTCCTAAGGTCCAATCTGAACTTCCTCTGATGCAGCTTCATTCCTCATGTCCTATCTCTGGTCACCAGAGAGAGGACATGAGCAGCTCCCCCTCTGCTGCCCTCCTTGAGGAAGTTGTAGACCATCATGAGGTCACCCCTCAGCCTTCTCTTCTCCAAGCTGAACAATCCAAGTGACCTCAGCCACTCCTCATAAGTCTTGCCCTCAAGACCTTTCACCATCTTGGTCACTCTCCTCTGGACACACTCTAATAGTCTGATGTCCTTCTTATATTGAGGTGCCCAAAACTGCACACAGTACTTGAGGTGGGGCCACACCAGTGCAGTGTAGAGTGGGACAATCATCTCCCTTGACTGGCTAGCTATGCTGTGCTTGATGTACCCCAGGACACAGTTGGCCCTTTTGAGTGCCAGAGCACACTGCTGCCTCATATTCAACTTGCCATCAACCCAGACCCCCAGATCTCTTTCTGCAGGGCTGCTCTCCAGCCTCTTGTTCCCCAATTTGTATGTATACCCAGGATTACCCTGTCCCAGGTGCAGAATCTGGCACTTGCTGTTGTTAAATTTCACATGGTTGGTGATTGCCCAGTTCTCTAGTCTATCCAGATCTCTCTCGAAGGCCTCTCTATCCTTGAGGGAGTCCGCACCTCCTCCTACTTCAGTATCATCAGCAAAATTAATTAATGTACATTTGACTCCTGCATCCAGATAATTTATAAAAACATTGGAGAGCACTGGCCCTAAAACTGCACCTTGAGGAACCCTGCTGGTGGCTGGCTGATAGCCTGATGTAACCCCATTCACTCTAACTCTCTGAGCCCAACCTGTCAGCCCGTCACTTTATTTCATACCATTGATGTTGTCTGCAGTAGTCTCCTGTGTACCCAAATCTGCAAAGCGTGCAGCTGGATACTGACACACTGCTCATGGTGCAAAATTTAATCCCACTCTCCTCTGATCTTCAAAACACTTCTGGATTTGTTTGGAGACTTTTTATTTTATTACATTTTGCTATGAAAAGCATGGCTCTTTATCACACAACAAGGGAGCAGTGCTGCACACCCCATGCCAATGACAGTCTCCTGGAGGGCAGCAAGATTTTTATCTGAGAGAGGATTGAATAAATTTTGGTCCTCAACTGGCATTAATCAGATGATTCTAGGAAAAAGTTAGATAAAGGGGTGAAGCCAGGCCATTCTAAAGCCAACAGATGCAAAAAGATATTTTGGGGAAGTGATGTCTTCAAATATGGCATTACAGACCACCACTGTGAAGCAGAACTGATGAGCGATTGCAGCATATACAACTCATACAATCATCTTGAACCCATTTCCCACATGAAACGGAGGAATAATGCTCTAGTGCTACTTATTTCTAGGTGAAACGCTATGTCACTTCCTACTTCTAAAAGGGTCTCTTTTCCCAATATGTCAAAAGAACAAAACCAAATAGTTTGATTCCTCTCTCAGATCAGTTGGAACCTAATCCCCTGACTGACCTCAATAGTTTCACTCTAATTCATTAGGAAAATGAAGGAAATGGTTTCAGTGCTTGATATTTTATTTCAAGGATTGCTTTAATTTGCAAGGATTGCTGGAGTGACTTTGTCCAGAGACCTGATATGACACAGTAAATTATAAATCTTTTCCATTTCTGTTTGCTGGGCAGCAAGCCCACACCTTCTGTTCAGTGAAAAGGAATCAATCTCCCTTGATTTTGGCCTGTTGCTGTGCTCTCATGTTAGGGCTTAAGTGGGATTCCACTGGAAAAACTGCACAGGACAACTGGCAGAGGCTTTGATTCAGACAGTTGATTGGAACACTTGGGTGACTTTACTCCCTTGGACTATTCAACTTCTAAAAGAGCTGTGGCAGGTACCTAGCATGCCCCAGGTTGGGGTCCAAGGCCATTGCCTGCAGGTCCACTGCCAAGAAAAAACTGACACTGAGAACGTTTACTACCATTCTCGTCTCCTGTGTAGGAAAGACTTATTTCGTTAGAAGTCTGTCCCACTAGAATATTCTGAGACTTAGTTTGCATGTAGAGGATCCAACATACCTCTCTAGCCGTTTCTTCTGCTAGCAAATCATTGCGCGAGCCCGATTTTGGAAAACCCCAGAGCCTTCTGGTGAATCTGTACAGATGGAGGTGATGAGTGAGGCTTTTCATGCTCTCTCTTTCAAAAATTCTCAGACGTCCTCTCCTTGCTAGTACTTCCTCTTAGAACAATTGTTCATAAATCACTACACACTTTATGTTGTCCCCCCACCAAATGGACTCAAACCGATCGCTTTCAACAACATCCCAGAGCTGCTTCAGAGAGCCGAGGCATGTAGAGGCATCATTGCCTTTGCTAGAGATCTCCTCAGATGAATTCAGATGCTCTTTTTGACCAGGGTTGCTCAGCTGAAGTTTGTAAAGACCTTTCTTCTCTTGGAGGTCCAAAGGCAGTGTCACCAGCTGCTCTTTTGTCACATGCTGGATGGAGAAGAGTCAAGCCTGACGAATCAACTCCCTTGGCCAGAATGGAATCACATGAAGTTTCCGATGAGGAAAGCTCCATTTTAATTTCTTTTTCCTCAGTTTGAGTAAATTTTTCAGTTGAAGCCATCTACCCTAGCAGCTAGACTGTCCTGCCAGACAGCCAGTTGAATGGAAGTGACCAACTGACTGAGAATCCACAGGGAAAGTTCTCAAACATCACTGTGCCACCCACGCTGCACTGCTGTGCCACCACAGAGCAGCATCCGTTTCCTTGTGCCCGGAAACAGCAGCAGCTAGTGCTAGATAGAACTTGCTGCTTTTCATTTACAGATTTTATGTCTCAAGAGCCAAAAAGTAAATAAAAGTGCAATGAAATTTTAGATGTAGTGGTAGGACAGTGCTGTATTGGATTGCAGCTAGTACCTGGTCCACAGGGAGGGACAGGGAGGTTCATCCAGACTTTGAAAAACATACTTTTAGATTATACTTATACTGTACAGGACAAGACTTCTAAACCATATATTACACTGCTAAAATGTTCATATAAATACTTTAGAAACAATTGGGCAACCAAACTGTTAGGAAGGTTCACACATTAGACCACCGTGTATCTTTGCAGACAAGAAGTGGCACAACGCTGAGAAAAATTCAGCCAAGAACCGTCTGAGTGTCCTCTGCTGGAGACCATGCTGCAAGCACAGAAGTCTTCAACACCTGGCTCAGAACAAATGCGGTCCCCACCTCTGGATTAGCATTTTTAAAATCATTGATATTATCGGGCACGTTTTTGTCGGAAGTTTATTTCCACCTGTGAACCATACAGAAACCTTACTGAAACCCAGCCCAGGCAGCCCCGCACCTGCAAAGAAATGCAGATCGTATCACGCTGCACCCCAGCTCGTAGATATGGCCCAGAACACAAACTTTGGAGCTTATAGTCCTTCAGTGTTAGTGTTAAAAGCTTATTACCTCACCTAAAGTCGGAGGATGCCAAAAAGTAGCAACAGAAAGTAACACATGGGTAGCAAAACCTCCCAACGTTAATGTGAAATGTGCTGACGCAGCAGAAGAATTAGGGCGGCTCAGCCGGCGCGGGTGCGCTGGCAGAGCGGCCTCGGCTTGCGCAGAGTTAATGCTGTTAGGGAAAAGCACCGTTTTATGAAGGGATGACATGAGATATTAAGTTCAGCTTTATATTTGTCATTGCGTTTTAAAATTATTAAAGCACCAACGAGAAGCAATATTTATAAAAAAGTATTTATAATGCCCGAGCTTAATAATTCACGGTGAATCCATTAAATTTACAAAGGTGCTTTAATAGCATCAAGGAACCATTCCTAAAATACAATAGATTAAGAATTGCACATAAAACAATCACTATTATGATATCACAGTAAATGATGAGGATCCAAGGTTTTTTTAGATACATTTTAATATTATCAAATGTGTTACAACTTGCATGGAAAAATCACGTTATTAAGCACAATGTGAAAAAGGTGCTGGGGAAGTGGAGGAACAGAAAACTTTAGTTGATGCTGGTCTGAACATCCCATTTAGCTTTGTGACTTTTGATAGCTCTCTTAGTAATAAGAAGCTTTTATTATTGGTTGAAATACTGTGTGTGGGGGTGTATGTGTGTGCACAGTCATAAATTCCCAGTGTATGATGCAGAATTTCTTCGTTTGAAGCACTAAAGCAAAATGCTTCAATGGATATGCGAGAAGTCCATTCTAAACCAGACAGAACACAAGCTTTTCCATCGTCATTTTATCCTTGTAACCTGGCTTCGAGTTTAAAATCAGCCTTCAACTTCCCCGAGATCTACATACGGAGCTTTATTCACATTGCTCACCTCAGCCAAGAAGCGAATCTAAACCAGAACGTGCGAGACTGCTGGGTTCACTGACCACGTATAAACAGGTACCATCAGGTTTAAGAGACGGGAAAAGAGGCTGAGGAGGGAAAGACCAGAGTGACACAGACTATGAGCATTTTCTTTTGTAAGACCCACGTCCTCTCATTTCAGCTAAGCAGAGAAGGAGCCTACTGCTCTAAGATTTTCCCCTCCATAGCTAATTTTTGCAGAGTTGCACCTTGGCACAGGGTGTTTGCTATGCAGGCTAAGCCTGCCCTGCCGAGCCCCGCCGGCGTGCCCGTGGCAGAGGTGCCGGGGGTCGGGGCTGAGACGCGCTGCCAGAGCCGCACTCACAACTCTCCCCATTCAGGGCACGTACTTGTGTTATGCCTCCCTCCTGCCAGGGCACTTCGGTTTTCTTAAGTAAAGCAGTACATTCAGCTATCAAAGGGAAAGGGTGAAGGCAAAGAAAAGGCCAGGAAGTTCGGATGTTTAATGAACCTTTCATTCAGTATATACAGCTTCTCACGTAAACTGAGTATGTAGAGAAATCCCATGGAATTCAGACCAGACAGTGCGTGGGCTAAATCATTGAGCAGGAAAGCAAGCAAAGAGTGAAAAAGGCTTACTCGGTTATCAAATCCAGTCCCTTGTTATTGTGGGCAACCCTATCCTATAATTCAATCCATAAATTGATGTATGATCCCATCATAAGCTGATGCATGTTTCACAACAAAAATTTTGTGTGAAAAGGAGGATGGGGGTAGGATTAACCCGTTCTAATTTTCTGTATGACCTTAGCGTTTGGCATGAAGGATGCAAGACAGGATGATGACCACCACTATTCCTTCCTCCACAATAAACTTGCGTGAAATAGGAGGCTATTGCTCACCAGTGTAGACTTCAAGAACCTGAAGAATAATGATAGATCACTATGAAAGAGTGTATTACTTACCCTGGTTCTCCATTTCTCCCCTATACTTGGTAGAAGAATACAAGAGGTATTTCTTTTGGGGCAAAAGTTCAATCACCAGACTTTGAGCTGCATAAGGATCTTCAGTTCCACGAGACTGAAATGGCAGCATTCTGCATTTTCCCTTACATCCGAGCTGAACAAGCTGAACACTTGGCCCTTAAGAGCTACTGAGAACTCAGAGTGACTATGTTATTTGCACACTCTTTGTCTTTTTGGAGAATACAGTTGCGAGGTGATATCTAGATTACAAACATAGTTCAATATTATACAGACTATGTGGATCAGGTGACAGAAGGTTCTGCCATGAGTAGGTGATTGGATTCAAGAGTGAGGGGGATGTGGGCCAGTGCCTCAATTCAGCACTGAAAATTATCTGATTCCCACACCTGTGGCTGGGTAGAGCCAGAGGATGTCCCATGCCCAGGACAAAGGCATAGCACGTCACCAAGAGTTATACCGTGACCAAAGAGATGATTACAGCTCCTGTGTACGTGTCAATCCAGCTAGTCTAGTGAGAACCAAGCAGCCAAGACGGAGCAGCACAGCCTTTATCGTGTGACATAGCTGCCAGAATAAGTAGCCAGTGCCCATCTGCCTCATCTAGTTGGCACTGAAGCCACTGTTTCCATGACTTCATTGTCACAGGTACGCGTCGAGGGAGGTGAGATGATGCTCAAGTATGCCTGCGCAGGCTGCAACAAATGCTCTCAGTGTTGTGCAGACATCCCTACAGCTACGCTCACCCTTTGCAGAGGCTCAATATACCACCCACTCCTCCTAACTCTTAATTCCTGAAACTAGGTTTTACACAGGATTTGAGCAGCCCACACAAGGTTTTGTTGGTCCTCTTCTTAGGAGAGCATTTTGCTTATACTGAATATACATAGGGAAGTTATTGACCCTGTTATTACTAATGTAAAAAACTTTAGAAAGCCAAATTGGTTTCTATAAATATTCAGCAGGAGACCTGCCTATGATTGATAGTTTACTTTTACATGTAACGTGTAGGTGTTTTTGCTTTATATTTCATAACAGCGTATGTATTAATATGTAACTAGTACAGCAACCTCTGTGCAAGAGCCAAATGCCATCCAGAGACGAGGCTTGACACACATTTGTGACAACCAGGGAAGGGAAAGCAAATTACAGCGTGTTGGACAAACTGTACTTGCCTAAAATGTGAGCTTTCCTATCCCATGCTATCATACCTCCTTAATAACCCACTGTAATAAAAGCTAATAATGAGGCACATTAAGATTAAATTAACTCAGCTGAACAAACGAAAATGTGGAATTGCTATGAATCCCAAAGAGTAAATTCAAGTGTGGGTATTAACAGCTGACACCCCACCCCCTAATCTGGGAATGGGCACTTGATCTTCAGATCTGGGAAGCAGGTTGGCCTTGCGCCACTCCTTACAACCGCAACGGCTGGGCACGAGTGAGGTTAAAACAAGCCCATCACAGAACCACAGAAGATTAGTCTGCCAGGCTGTTTCATCCCATAGCCTAAAGGCTATGTGTCCGAGCGACAAACTTTGGGCCTTCAAAGGCTGTGGAATCCTCCCCAGAAAAGGCTCCAGAGCTCCACTGTTTTTATCAGTCTGAGAAAATCACTCTGCGTAGACCGTGGGTTAGACTGAATTTTCATCCAGAAATGAACTGATTAAATCTGTTACATTTAAAATTAATAATGAAAATATCTTCTTGGTTTAAAAGAAAAGCAGTAGGTTTTGTTTCTCATAAATGCATACTGTGCTGATCATTAGCTTCATCCTTCTCTGAGGTATGCCAATTTTGTGATGAGAGATCCACGAGAATGCCTAATAACTGGCAGATGACTTGTGGCTGCTGTTACCAGCATATGTCAGTGAAATACAAGGTCTGTTTTGTAATACCAAGGCACTAATCCTACTCGCTTTCCTAATTAAATAGAATTACACAAGTCAAAAAGTAAGCAAGATTTGGCTGTTGCAAGGAAGTTATTCTTGTTGCCTACATGAGAACTCCCTATGGGAGTCATGTTCTGCTTTCATTACGCTTACAGTATCGGATTGGGTTCTATTCCAGAAGTGTGCCTGTGGCTACAGCACTTCCCCATGTTGGAGGCAGGTCTCATCTCTGATTACTGACCCTATGTCTTCCACCTCGTATGTGAAGTAAAACCAAAGTAAACCGATGCACGGGCTTAACATGCTGACCTTTGGCAACCTTTGTCCCTGCTGTTGTGAGTGGCTGTTAAAGAATTCTCCAAGGAGGTAGTGATTCATTGTGACAGTGTGCACAGTCATCACAGGGGTCAATGATGGCTTTGCTACGGCTTGACCGGGAAGAGAAGAGTCCAAGCCTTGATCTGAACCTTTGCAAAGAGTAGTGCCAGAGGAACCGGGTCCAAACTGGTGGGTAGTCCTCACGGGTGATTGGAGGTGATGAGAATCACCCATGCTCAAAGGGAAATGAAGGCTTCCCTTTTTCTAGTATCTGACTTGCCAAATTAAAGTACTTGTTAAGCACCAGCCTCTGTTTGTTTACGCAAACTCTTACATACATGCCCAACATCACTTATCTGAACAGTCCCCCTGCAGTGAGTGCTTTCAGGGCTGTGATCGAGCTGGGAACAGGTAACAATCATGAACAAGTGCAGCACAAGTGCTTATGGTGTCCAGATATTCCTCCCCCAGGCTCAAGCATTGGGGACTGGGTGAGCTATCCATAAGTTATAATAAGATTTCTTAGTTTTAGATTTGGCAGCTTTCACTGCTTATTTCTCTCTTCCATTCGCTGGTAGCATTTAAACTAAGCAGTGTTTTCAGGTAATTGAGACACTTGGGAAAACTGGTATTAACAAAATCTATTTTTCTGTGTAAAGTATTTGGCAGAAAATGACAAGCTTTCAAGTGCTTTTTTCTTTTTTAAATGCTTTTGGCTGTTATTAGTGAGGGTTAAAAAAATCTCTAGTGTGAACAATTGGCCATTCACCCAGCGTAAAATGACTATGGCTGTATTAGCTCCTGCCCTGAGGGAGCACTGTAAAGTCTTGGTAACAATATCACAGGCATTTCGGCAAGTACAAATAAAAAGAGAAGGCAAAAATTATAAAGAAGGCTTCTGCCCAAAGATAAGCTTGAAACTACTATAACAGGAGCCATTCTTGAGTGCTTCCCCAGACTGCTGGCAGGAAGGATATCAAATCACTGAGGACTTCATGCTATCTCTCTGCTGTGAGTCTGGGGACAATCCAGCAAAGTTTCACTTGCATCATCTTCTTTTCCAACTAATTGCAATCTGACAATTTTCTATCCTATTTAGGAAGTATTTGTGATTGGATAAAAAAGGGAAACCCAAATCACAGAATCACAGACTGGTCAGGGTTGGAAAGGACCTCTGGAGATCATCCAGTCCAACCCCTCCACCAGAGCACGGTCACCTACAGCAGATTGCGCAGGATGGTGTCCAGGCAGGTTTTGAATGTCTCCAGAGTCGGAGACTCCACAACCTCTCTGCGCAGCCTGTTCCAGTGCTCTGCCACCCTCAAAGTAAAGAAGTTCCTCCTCATGTTAAGGTGGAACTTCCTGCGTTCAAGTTTGTGCCCATTACCTCTTGTCCTATCACTGGGCACCACTGAAAAAGGACTATTCCCATCCCCCTGGCACCCTCCCTTTAAGTATTGATAAGCATTGATAAGATCCCCCCTCTGTCTTCTTTTCTCCACTCTAAAAAGACCCAAGTCCCTCAGCCTTTCCTCATAAGAAAGATGCTACGGTCCCCTAATCATCTTTGTAGCCCTTTGCTGGACCCTCTCCAGCAGTTCCCTGTCCTTCTTGAACCAGAACTGGACACAATACTCCAGATTTGGCCTCACCAGGGCAGAATAGAGGGGAGGATGACCTCCCTCGACCTGCTGGCCACACTATTCTTGATGTACCTCAGGATACCATTGGCCTTCTTGACCACATTGCTGTCTCATGGTCATCCTGTTATCCAAATGATAAATGGCTGCGAAATCAACACATCCTGGAAGTAGAGCAAGGGTGGTTGCCTGGAGGACTGAAAAGGAACTGGAAGGCAGTCTAATAGGACTGACCAGATTCCAGCTTGGCTTCTGCCACATTTCCCTACTGGGCCTGTGGTACTTCCCTGTGTACTGGATTCTCAAGTTTCAGCATTTGTGCCTTTTAGCACTGCCATCCCCACGTTCAGTGCCCTGCTCCACCATGGAGTTCACAGTGCGAATTTAGCTGAATAGTGATCCGGGGGTGGAGGTTGTTCTCCACAGGGTTTCATAGCAGATGGAGTAGATCTCAGGCAACAGGAAGTGTCAGAGGGAGAGAAGTATGGAAAAGCCTGTATTTAGCTTCCATGTCTATTTAGAGCTGCAGCAGACCTCAGAGGCTGAACTTCATATATAGACAATGATTTTGCCCTCCTTTTGTTTGAGTATGTATTCATTCAGCGGGAGGCCTCAATCGCAGGTATTCCTCGAGTTAAGGGTGTCTGTAGTGGCAGCTCCTACATCCGGAGAGCGTCCTTGCCACAAGGCGATATTTTGGGTGAAAGCCTCCATTCTTATTGAAACGAGGCCAAGAAAGAAAGAATTACAGCTCAAGAACAACCCTAGAGGGAGCCAGGTTCCCTGCTGTTCAGGAGCTGTCTCTGGGACTGTTTCTTCGAAGACCTAACATGCAAATGTCCCAGTGATGAGGGAGCAAAGCCCAAATCTTTCTGCTCTAGTTCACGGACCATTTCTTCTCCCAAATCCATGACTCTCTGTTCCCTGAGTTGTCTCCAATTCTGCTACTCAGCCTGCAAGTGGCACCAGCCAAACACTCTTCCATTTCCATGTCCTCAAGGGTCGGAGTCATGTCCAGTGTAGACTTACTAAAAAAGGCCATTAAAAAAACAAGAAATTCAAAGGACAAGTCATGTCCTCGCTTTTGTTTGATGTCTAGAACATTCAGTAGGATTTGGGAACCCAGCATGACATGAGCCTCTGTCTGTTTTAAAGTGATTTTCATCAAGTCTGTCTCTGATCTTTTTCATCGGAGCATATATATTGCTTTCTTAATGTACTGTACTGCACCTCTCCCCCTAATGAGCAGTACTTACTGCTGGGCAATCAAATGCAGGCAGAGTAACCTTTTCACCCATCTGTCTTGAAGACATCTCTGTGTATTTTATTAACTGGATGCATTTATTAACATTGTTGGGATATTTCATTAGTAGAAGCAATGTAGAAGCATCAGCCACCAGTTACTGACAGCATTATGAGGCATGCTTTATAAATCTTCCACGCATCTGACTTAACACGTAGCAGGAATTAGGTGAGACAGTCCAGCTTCTTTCAAGGACTACTTCATGGCACATTTGATTACATATTCCAGCTCTTTCGTTTATTTGTTCAATATAATCAAACAATTGTTTCTAAAACAGCTGAAAACACGCTGTTGAGTCAATTCAGCGAGATGAATGGGCTGGAAACTGCTTGTTGTGGGCTAACCCACCCAGCAGGCAGCTCAGCCCCGCACAGACGCTCCCTCGCTCCCCCCACCGGAATGGGGGAGAGAATTGGAAGGGCAAAAGTGAGAAAGCTTGTGGGTGAAGATAAAAACCATTTGATAGGTGAAGGAAAAGCTGCACGTGCAAGCAAAGCAAAATAAGGAACTCATTCACTACTTCCCATCGGCAGGCAGATGTTTAGCCATTTCCAGGACAGCAGGGCTCCACCACGTGTAACTTGGGAAGACAAACACTCTAACTCCAAATGTTCCCCCTTATTCCTTCTTCCTCCAGCTTTCACGGCTGAGCATGACATCAGGTGGTCTGGAATATCCCTTTGGTCAGTTGGGGTCAGCTGTGTCCCCTCCCAGCTTCTTGCACCCCCCCAGCCTGCTCGCTGGTGGGGTGGTGTGAGAAGCAGAAAAGACCTTGATGCTGTTCAGCAATAGCCAAAACATCAGTGAGTTATCAACACTGTTTTGGTCACAAATACAAAACATAGCACCCTACAAGATGCTATGAAGAAAATTAACCCCATCCCAGCCAAAACCAGTGAACTGTTACACTGCTGAGAAGTTTCTGTTAACATTTCATTGTTAATTGAGAAAGATAAAATAATTTCTCAACTTGCAGAATTACTCCTGTGCATGGGTAATTTCTAATCTATTGCTTATAGGATGTTTTAATAACTATATGACAGCTGTTCAAAGCCAATTTTAAATGGGGAGGGAAATCATTATACATTACCTCAAGACTATTTTGTAGTTTAATATGTTCTAAAAATGGTGACAGATGTAAATCGCTTCTGTATTTCACTGCAGGAAGCAGTGACCCAGGCAGACTGGCATAGGCTGATGCTCCCTTTGTGCTATTTCCAGTTGGCAAATGGTTCCTGTTCTGTACTTCTTACTGTATTTACCCTTCATTTTTCTAGACTATCTCTTTTTAAAAGCTACACTTGAATTTCAAGGGGCACATGTTCTTAACATAATTCACAGACTACTTTCGTATTTGGGAAAGTGCTCTGGAACATTGACTCCACTTGTAAGACTTTAGAGGAATATATTATCATGCTTCAAGCACTTAGACTCATTCCCGTGGCATATTGCTTGACATTAGGCTGGTGTATCACCGGCTGTAAAGCTTATCTTCAGGAGGAAAGAAGACTTAAGCAATTGGACCATCTGTGTATCTGTTTGTGTTTCCTCTCCTTCCCAGTATTTTTTTTAGCCCATGAGCAAATTTCAGATAAATTTTGCAGAGGGATGCAGGTCCATATAATCATACCGCCACAGGTTTTATCAAAGTAGCAGACTAAACGGAGAAGATGGGTCACAGAATTGGCCAAACAAAGACAAAGACTGCAGTATGATTATTATTAGACACCAGAGAATCAACATACACAGCTGTTAATGCCCCCATTGTATAAAAATGTTTCAAAACAAATATTGATGTTGGTGTCTAAGAAGTTGTGATCAAGCTTATGATAAAGGGTATGTCCATAGGACACCACATCTCATTATTTCAAGTATTTCTTTATTTTGTAAATAAGTAACAGACAGAAAGCAAAGGAGAGTTGTCTGACAATGACCTGCCTGTGTGGTCATGATGTCTTTATTTTGGAATGATAAGGAGGCAATGACATGACTATTTGCGAGTTCAAATTCTTTAACTGGCACTCAGCAAGTTAAAACTGGAGAGCTGTTTGATGGGTTTGATTTCTGACTTGTTGGGTATTTACATTTTTTAGGATTAGATTGGTTATCAGATTGCAATGTTGATGTTTTCAGTTCCCCATGAATCAGAAAATCTTCAAAGAATTTTTTCTGAAACACTGACACCTGGTGATTTGAAAATGATAAACAGTTTCTGGGTCTTGCACTTTCTGACTGAAGATTATGGGTTTTTTTTCCAGTTTCTCTGTTGTTTTTCGTTAGTGTCCACAAAAGCTGTCTGATTTGGGAATCATCAGCAGCCAAGATCCTAGCAGCCAACACTAGGGTTGGCCCACACAACTGGGTTGTCTGTCCTGGAGCCATGTATCTCCTCGCAGATGGAGCTTACAACAAGAACATGGTTAGAGCAGCTGTGGAGCTTGGGGAACACTTGCCCGTGGAGAGATGCAACAGCTGGGGCTGGGTGTAAACTACAGAAGAGCAGAACATTGAGACTCAGGAGTTAGTGCCATCGCTGAACATGTTGGCAGTGCTATGAGGTCTCTTCAGAGTCAACTCTTAGGTTTACTGCAGTCAATATCCATTGCTTTCTGATACCTGAACTAAAGTCCTGAATCCTGACAGCTGGACCAGGACTTGCAAACTTGAATATCAGAAATGAAACCTTGGTGAACATTGGAGTATGACTAATTCAACAAAAAAGCTCACCCAGTTTTTGGTACCCCTTGGCTTTTTGCCCACATGCATGCTGCCAATGTTGCCACTAATAAAATTCCTGTTAGTATTGTAAATCTGCTTTGCTCTCTACTGCATGTGCATTGGGAATAGCTGATAATTTAAAGCATCAAGGAAAAATGTTAATTATTGAGTACAAACTATTTGAGGTGCTACACTGCCATGAGACCTCATTTCCCAGATTTCTATGTTTATTATAGGCCTTTTATATCCATAAGTGAGCAACAAGGAGGTGGGTGGGTATTTTGCAACTTACTCTTGGCCAAGATGTTCATCCTTACCAACTCAAATCATCCTGTTCTCTCCTAACCTCTAATTTGAGAAGCTAGGAGGAAGTGCAGCTTTTTAAGAGTTTTTTTATTCACATAAAGTCTAGCAAACCCCAGAAAGCTTTGTGTAAATTGCAGAAGATTACCGAGCCCACCAGTGGGCTCTTAATTATTTGAATTTCAGCACATGATCAAGTACTTTGCTGGATGAGTGTCTGTATTTCAGACCCAGGATGTTCTGGGTAGAGGTTGTGGGGCAATTCCTTTTTCTTTACTGTCTCTAGTGATCTTAACAGAATGAAGAAATCTATCACACAAGGAAAGTCACTAGGATTAAATTCTTTGTGTGAGGTTAGAACATTGCCTACAATTTAAAGAAAAGAATATTTGTTTTCACTTGGAAGTGTTCACAGGTGAATCTCTTCCAAAACATCCCGCGCTAAGCGAGACGCTGTCTGCGAGGAGCTGTATACTCTGCTGCTCCGTTCTGGTGCACGGAGCTCCTTGTCTCGCTCAGCCTGTTTCACAGTGCTGTGCGCGTCTTATCGAAGGATCTTATAGACTCACAAGTTAGGAGTGTAAGGACAGGCCCATCTCTTCCTGTGCATGATCACATGGGGAATCTATTCTCATTCACATCATTATAACTTTGCCCACGGCGACTACAGCCCTTGTTTACCAGGAGAAATTGTATTGTGAAAGGAACTTATGAAATACTTCCAGCTCTCTGAGCTCTATGATTTTGTCATTACTGTAAAATGCCAATTTCCTCTCAGATTTGGAGTCCTGAGTTTGGAAAAGAGAACTGTCACTGTGTAACCAGATACATGAGCAAGCACCGTTGTTCAGAAGCATCTGACTGAGGACCAGGGGAGACTTCCAAACCTTCTGTTCTCACAGCCATATACCTGCACATTTCACTGTCTCTCCTCACTTCTCACACAGTTTCTCATTATCTCTTACACATCCATCAATGTAGAACAATGTTTTCAGTCCAGTCAGTTAGAAACAGCGCTGCTGGAAGCCAACCAATGCTTTGTAAGAAAGAATTAAGCATTGGCAATTACCCCTCTAGAAGATGATTGTTGATGTTTTTGGAAAATATTTATAAGAAATGTTAGTCCAACATAATGTAATAAAACAAAAAATAACCTAAAATCCTGATAAAGGATTCTAATAATACATTTAAGCGCAGAAATCCTGTTTTCCTGCTGCATAGTCACTGTGCCGCTCATTATACTCGGTGTGTATAAATATATAAGCAGACTTTCACCACCCCAGAAATCACATGTATGTCCTGTCAAATAGCATTTGGTGTTTCAGATGAAAAGTTGGGCCAGAAGTGACATGTTACTCATTGAAATGAAGGACATGTCACACACAATTTCCTCTTCATGTCAGGTTGAGTCACTTTGCCCCACCGTCTGGCATGTGAGATGTGTCAATGGCAGTGGTTCCTATTTCATGCACAACATCTGTTTGTAGCTCACTGGTTAGATGAGCAAGTCCCAATATCATCCCTGCCAGCTGTCTTGTGTGCTATTTCAAACCGCTGTGAAACATGAGGATAACTATAATATGGGACGTGTCACGGGCTCTGCTCATTTGGCTTTGCTCAAGTGAACCTTTGACATTGTGTGGGGTTCCTCACCACGGCTTGCTCGGGTTCTGCTGTGGATTAGGCTGTGTCTCAAGTAGGTTATTTTCAGAATAAGGGAAGGATGTGTTAATCGTCTCGCTGGCTTAACATGAACAGATGTGAAAATTGGCATGATGCTGATGGGGCATATAAAAAACAGAAATAGAAATTTGCATCAAATTTTGGCTCAGCAATAATTCTGGGAGTGTAATTTTAATCTAGTCTAATTGGCCTAATTTCTCTGACTTCTGATTTTTCAGCACATGTGTCTAAAGAACCGTATTTGGGAAAATAGTAGCAAAACTTGCAGTTGTCACAGCAGATGCAGCACCAGTCCATCTAAACAGGAAAATTGGTAGATTCAGGATTTGATACCACTTTTTGAGAAAAAAGATTATGGGATAAACAGCAAATATACTGACATAAACTCTTGCATTATCTCTGTCCTCTATGAGATGAAGCCAAGGATTATTGTTAGATGTAAGGTGTCTGGCTGAGACTCAGCACTTTTTCAGCATCATTGTGGATGTGGATCAATTCCCAGGGGTTTTTTTTAGCCTATTAGGCCCAAGATGATTTAAAGTTCCAGCTGGAGTTGGAATTTCCCCCTCCTCCTGTTCTCCACTGCTAGATAGATCCTTTGGGAAACGTAATTCAGGAGTTTGTAGCTTTTTGAGTCCTGGGTGAGAGCTCCTTGAAGAGCTCTCACGTATGTAATTTGGTTTCCCTGCTCCCAGACAGAGTCTGAATGCTGTGACTGCAAAGGGGCACTACACGGTGGGCGTATTACTGGGACAGAGTGGGAAAGACGGTTTGGTAGTGAGATACATCAGTTCAGCTTAAGTTTCTTGTGATGTCAGTTTTGTAGACTCACCCAGAAAGGATGACGGGCATATCTAATAAATCTTCAAATACATAAATAAATAAAAATGATCATCTGAGCTGCCTGAAATATTAAAGAACTTTGATAAATAAATGACAACATTTTCAACTTGGGTCCCTTTATGAAACATGTTATTAAAATGGCTGTAACTATATTCTGACTGGTTGGTGGGTTTAATCTGTAATTTAATTTGCCTCAGCAAAACATAGCAGCAATGAAAAAGGATTAGTCAATGTCACATGGTATTGTATGAATCAATCCGATTCTTCACCGTCACATACATCACTGTAAAACCGGTGAATTCCTTAACTTCATTTACATTGCCCCTGATTTACACAATCACAAGAGAAACAATATTAGACCTTCTAATTTCTCTTTCTGCCCTTGCTCAGAACACCCGCACATTTCATTCACGGTTTCATTGAGCAAGAATCGAAAAGAAACCCCCGGGGTCTGGCCACGGGAATAAATAACTCTGTCATCTGGGAATATAAGTGAGGAGACAGGAAGAAATGTCAACTGGGAATTATTATGCAAAACAGAAGGAGTGCAGAAGGCAAAACAATGTTAAAATTTAATTTGTGTGTCTTAATATTATTGTCTTTTTATATTTTAAAGGCACAATATAAAAATAAATATGACAAAGGGATAAATGCATCTAGCATAATTAGCATGAAAATTACACCTCATTTGTTTTCTGGATATTGCTTTGTCTGGATTATAAATGGCATGTAGATACAGTAGAAAGTGAAATATCTCAGAATATTAAATTCTTTTAAGATGGTGCCATGGGGGCCTTAATGTCTTCTTTTATTCCTGACTCTAATTTATTGTTCTTGTGTTGTCAGCAATAACCCTTCCACAAAAATGCACTCTGTATCCCTGATCTGAGCTCTGCCAATTTCTAGCGCGCTGTCTACGGCGATAGCTAGCGCGGGGTGACAGTTTTATACTGGGTGGAAATGAGAACACATTCCCTCACCATAATGTTCCCAGATAGAAGCTGAGATAGTACACATTCTTTTACTTTATGAAGTGTCCAGCGAAGACTCATACACTGCAAATTTTAGCAACTCAATGTTTTTTTAATGAGTTGTGTTGGAATTCATGATGACATGAGTTTTGATACAACCCTTAAAAGAAGATTTGGTGTTCTCAATGGTATTTGGGTATTATCCAGTGACCCAGTCTGGGTAGCAGGGCATTACCCAAGACAGCATGCGAGGTAGTGAGCAGAGGCATGTTTTTGGAAACATCCATTTAACACCAGAAATGATTCTTCACTAGCAACTGTCTGATAAAGATCAAAATATGAAATGCAAAATCTAAGGGTCTGGTTTTGTTTTAGAAAAGCTCTGCCCCAACCTGTCTGTTAGAGGAGCCTGCACGCAGCACTTCACTTGCTGACTTTGGGTCTCGTTTACATCATTCCAGCCAAGGAAAGAATCCCCTTGACTATAGTGCAGTTTGATATAAACTGCCTGACAGCCACAAATTCTGTCATCTTCCATTATGAAATAAATTATTTTTGAGAACTGATTTCCTCGAGCTCCATTTAGAGGTGTTTTGAGAGCCTTTTTCCCCTTTGTCCAAAGCTGGTGGGGAAAACTCTGGAGTTGTCAGATGCACAGATCTACTGTGGCCCATGGGCTTTTCGTCAACCAGGTGAGGGGTTTTGTTTGATTCCCCAAACTATAAGAGACATTCATGAGGTGATAATTTCCCTCGCCCAAACACCTGCATAAGTGTGTGTACTTATTTTAAGAAAAGAGGAAGCATGTATTACATGAAAAAGACTACTAAAAATGCTATCAGAATAAATAAAACCAGTGGAAGAGGGAAACAGCACTTTACAAAAAAAGTTCAAAAGAACTGAAAAATTTTAATGACATGATTTTTTTTAAAAGCTAGCTGGTGGTATTAATTCAATGTGTGGGGAGATATTTTTTTTCTCCATCTAAATGCAACGGGAAAATAAATATTTGAAATATTTACTTTAAAAATGAATGGCATTCTAAATGCTATTCTAGCAAAAGTTGTTTTATTCAGAAAATTTTCAGTAAGTGGAAATTCGAAATAAAACTGGACTAGAAATGGACTAGAAATTTTGAAATTAGAAATATTGCATATTGCAACAGAAACTAGAAATACTGCAATAGAAATTTTGGTTCTGAAAAATGACTAAGTCTGTTGATAGTACAATGTCTGAAAGAGGAAGGATTAAATTATACGCCCTGAAAACTCTTAAACTCCTTGTTTAAAAGCTTTTGAATTAACCACAGTATTTCTTGAAATTGTTTTTACTTAGGAACTTTCATAGCTGATTATACCCTATAAACTGTAGTCCAGGAACTAAACTAAAATTGCTCGGCAGTTAAGAGAAAAAGAAAATCTCTTTACTTTTCCATAGCAATTTAACAGCTGAAAGATTAAATACATTACTCTTAATCTGAGATAAACTCATTCAGCAGGAATCAAATCTCATCTTGAAAGATGAGGTGCTGGAGACTAATCAGATATTTGCAAGAATGTCTCATTATCAGATATGTTGGTCTGCTGCCACATGTTCCTTCAGGACCCGATAACTTTCAGAGAATTTGCTATCTTGTCCAAAAGCATGTGTGGTTTTCAGTGGAATGGAATCTATGTAATGGAGTTCTCTCCATTTCTTTCCTCTTATTTCACATTATTATTTATGCTGTCAATACAATAGAAGCTAAATTTCTGCAAGGACTTTCTGGTTCTAATTGCTGTATAGAGTTGATAAAGCCTTTCCCCCAAAAATCTTACATAGTGGTCTCTTTTCTAATGAACACTTTCAAATGTAGGTATTTTCTAAATTTGAAAGAAACTCTAGACATCTGCAGCTGAGATATCATAAGATCATACAAAGTATCTCTCAAAGGGATCTTGAGAAGTCATTGAGTCCATCTCTTGTCCCTTAGGCAAAATGAACTATACCTAAAGAATTGTCAAGAATAATTTGTCATTCTAAGCTGTTCTCAAAAACCTGAAATGATGGCAAAACTACAACCTTACAGTCTAATCCCATTCTTAATATGCTTTCCATTACAACTTTTTCCTTATGCTCAACTTCAATCTTCTCTATAATGGTTGAAGTCCATTATTTTTTGTCCTGTGCACAGTGTGCAAGAATAAAATGGAGATCTTTCCTCTTTGCAGCCATCTTCTCTGTCTGAGGGTCTTCTAGCTCTCAGCAGCCTTCTGTGAACTCTAAACCAGTTTTATTCCACGTATGCTGATTTCATAGTGTTAGGTTTGCAACATGATATCTAGACACTCTAGATAATTAATATTTTTACTTGTTAATAGGAATCAAGGACCCACGTGGAGATAAGAAGACATTTTATTTTTTAAAGCCTAGAACAGAATAATAGCTTGCTTGTGCAAATCATATTGGATTAGTTATACTGTGGATTATATCAGGAGTACTATCTGGATGTAGCTTTAGCTTAGCACAGCGTCCCTTGTTCAGTTTTATTAATGGTTTCCCTTTTGTTAAATCCGACTAACATACCTACTCAGTGTAAGGGTACGCAATGTGAGACCTCAGAGAACTCACTTGTTACAAAAATTTGAACTCATTATTTTTAAGAAATTAAGCTGGATAATGAAATGATAATGTTGATGTTATTATCCTCCAACACCATAATTTTAAAATTGAACATAAAGTCTACTCCAATTAAAATTGTTGCACGGAACATAAAACCAAACTGCTATGATACTGGAAACATTTAGACATGCACATAAGCTTTTAAAAAAGTTCCCAGACACAAGAACAAAGCTTTTATTCATTCAAAGAGTAAGTCAGCCGAAGTGATCTTTATACATTAAAATTGCTGGTTGCACATTGTGCTAAAGAGGACAGACTCATCACAGAAGGCTGAGCACGATAAACCAGGGAATGATCAGGCTTGAAAGAAAATGTAGTAGCATTTTAACAAGTAACATAGCTTCTTTATGAGGCCAAAATGCTAAATGAGTTACCAGTGGGCTTTCATACGAATGTTAAACCAGGAACAAAGACTGAGACGAGAAGCATCTATATACCAATGTTGCATACAAATTTCACTCTGCTCTCTGCAGTCTTACTTGTTGTGGCATAGTGAAGACCAACCTCATCCCTAAATTACAAACCTTATGAAAGACAGCATTTCCTACTGGAATTTTTGCTCACCAAGAATAAACTTTTATAGCAGAATCTTGTTCCAATCTTGTTCTTTTTAAGGAAAACAGTGAACAATCCTTCCCTGAATAACATGGCCTCTAATTTCCTTGGGAAGGGCCTTTTACAGGCAAGTGTTAAGTTCTTCTCAGGAATTTGCACACCACCTTCAAGTCAGATGTTCAGTCTTGTACACAAATGCTCCTTTTACATACTTGCCTGGGTTTATAACTTTCCCAGGTCATCATTTATCTCAACTGCCTATATGCAGCCCTTGCCTGTCCCGCTCCTATCCCCCCAGTTGGTATTAGATCGGTAAGACTTCCTAAGATGCAGGAACTGGAGTTAATAAAATGGTCCTCACTTGCAGGGCCTGTTGCTGGTATAATAAAGTAGAGACGGAAGCTGTATAGCAAGTACATGGCTCCTATGTGTTTGGGGGTCTATCTGTAAACTGTTGTCCAAATAAACAGCCATGAATATCAGTCTGTACAGCAGCTGGGAGTCCAAAGACTTCAAAAGAAGAGTAAGCAATCCAGTACATACCTGCAGATGTGGCAGCTATGGATGCAGACAGCCACAGAGACACCGCGAGCTCCACCGTGAAAACAGCGTTCTAGTTCTAGTGACGAGCAATCAGATGGAAAAGAACGTGTGAGTTGTTCTCCCCCTTCAAAATAAATCTTTCATTTACACCCCATACACTTGAAAACCAATCCGCAGGGTGACATCAGGTTACTTACACTCTTATTTGAAGTGGGAATGAGAACATCAGTCACCTGCAGGTGAGAGACAAAGCGTGGGATAGAAAAATAAAATGAATGAACATGCTTTTGGTGGGTCCAAGGACAGGATCTGGCTGGCCGTACCCCTCATTCCCCTTCCGATCTGCACTTAGCAGGATCAAATCCTCTTAGTGCCTCTGCCAAGTGGGAGCGCTGTGGGTGCAGCGTGAAGGAATGTGGTTATCAGCACAGAAACCTCTGCTTCGTTTGACAGTTCTTGTCCTGCTTTGTAACAGCAGACTGCTCTCCCAGCTCCTTCATGTGTTAAAAGTAAGCAGCTCGAATTAGAATTGGCTACTTAACTTTATATTAAAAGGACAGTGAATTTGTCTCATGTAGATGTAGTCACTTTGGAATACCAAATTTCTTCCTGGTTTCCAAACTGAGTCAATGGTAAGACTTAGCTGCCTCTGCAGAGTAGCTCCAAGGTCCCAGTAAGGCACAGGGAGAGGTCAGCCCCAGCCCCAGGAAAGCACCAGATCCCCAAGGAAACGTTCCCCTTGGGAACGCCGAGCACTGCCCCAGGGAGCGCGTGAGAAGGGTCGGGGCGCAGCGGGGGACCGCTGTGCAGGACCCTGCAGTGCACTGCAGCTCGAACCCTTGCACCCACGGCACTGAGCATCTCTTCCCTGCTCCCCTCTTCAGAAGCTCTCACCGTGCACTGTGCGTGCCACAGACGGCATCAGAGCAGACAGAGGCACTAGCGAAATGCAGTTTTTCCTCCCCAACTGACTGCATGCTGATTTTTTCCCAACCATAAGCTGTGGGTGCAATTTGAGATGCCTTCTTGCAGAACCGCCATCATAATGCTTGAAGCAATAGCTGGCAAATTTTCTAAGGATTTTTGTTTTACAAATATTTCCTCCTGCTTTTTGAGCGCTTGCTTGCAAACCTAATGCCGGCTTCCTTTCCGTCAGATAAGATTACTGGTATAGTCCATCTTACAGAAAGAAAAGTATGGCAGGGAGCACATACATAAAGCAGTTTTTAGCTGTGTTTCAAGTTGCCCAAGTTTGCGGAGCTGGGTGCAGCACCTAAACAAAAGACAGAACAGGATGTTTTGACTTCAATCACTGTGACAGCAGTCAGATACAAAATCTAACTTCAGATGCTGTAGCCCAGAGTAAACAATGAGATTCACTAAGAATCTGACAACTATGTTTTTAAGAACTCTTTTCAAAGAGACAATTACTCAGATATGGGAAGGTCTATTTCACCTGATGTGTTTATTTCAAATAAATTGGCAGCCGAAGCTGACGGCTTTGACAATTGTTTGTCATAGAGGTGTGCAATGCATAAGTATCTGTAATAATTAAGTTTTATGTTTCAAAACATCTCAGCAACTATAAAGGAAATACCACTAAAAGGAAGCAGGGATATGCTTCTGACTGGATCTTCCTCCCAGTCCCCCACAACTGATTACTTTTGGTTGCCAGAAAATTGTTGGCATTTTGCGTAATTCTAGAGCTCCTTCACGGGGGGCGGAGGGGTGGGTGTTGATGGGTTGACATCATTGATGCTGACCTGTTTGGCACATATAACAATTGGGAAATATGGTTTAAAAATATAATAGTCTCCTAAAAGGAAAACAAACTCAGAGAAAAAACAGTCTGCTCTTTTGCTTGGAGAAAATAATGATCAGTAGAATTCGCAGTAGTCCTTCTTTAAAGAAGTTCTAGCCACGTGCTCTCTCTTATTGTTTTTTCATAGCAAAGCTTCTGTACATCGCAAGAAATCCACGCAGGAGCTTAGCTTCCCATGACCACAAGAGCAGGACCAAGCTGATTAATTCTGCTTATGCAAAATACTGTCTCTGACTGAAGGTCTTATTCAGGAAAATATGTGAGCGGCTGAGTGAGACACGGCTGTTCCCCTGAACCCACACTTCCCAGAAAGGTAATTATTCAAAGAAGAGGTGTTAGGGTACCGGGCACACTATCGTTGCTTCTGAAGCCAGAGCTGCAGAAGAGGATAAGGAAAGATCACACAAATGCAGTGAGAAAATATTTTCAGCTATTATCAATAGTACAGCAAACTGAAAAGCCTTTGGGAGAACAGGGGCTGTTACGAGTTTGCCAGCTGCCATCCTCTGTGCCTCAGGTGCTGTCTGAACCACAGGACCCGGCGCCTGCCCTTGCCCCAGAGACTCCTCCCTGGGCGCGAGGGAGACGGTGGCTGCCGAAGGACAGAGCTCAGAGCAGCAGCACTGCTGAGCGGGGCTTCAGCGTGGCAGCCCAGCTGAGGGTTCTCTCTGATGTGGGATTAACTGAAAGTTCCTGTGTGGAGCAGAGTGGCAGAAGGTCTTCTGGCTATAGCTCTGCCTGCATGGGAGAGAGGAATTTGGGATATCTGCAGGTACCGTGGTGAGGAGTCTTCTCTAGTTCAGGGCAGAGATTGTTTCCTGTCTTCCCCTTGCAAACCTTGGGGGTTTGGGTTGATGGCAAGTTGAACATGAGTCAACATTGTGCCCTGGCAGCCAAAAGAATCTGTGATTCTATGAAGTTTCCCTGTAGGAAGACAGGATTTCTTACTTCCCTAGACTTTTATGAGATACTGCATAGCCCCATGATCTTTTGTGCATGTCTCTTCTTTTATGACCCTCTGCTCATGCATCACTCTTCCTTTGTGGACATTATAAAAAAATCATTAGCCTCTCATGCTATAGAAACCCAGTCCTGCCAAACCACCAGGAAAGGCATCCATGCAACAAACAGACAAACCCACAAGCAAATCAGCTATATAATCTTAAAAATAAGTTGCTTCTTCCTCCAAAAGCAATCTAGGAAAGGAAAATGCAAACATTGAAAATGCATAGAGGCATAGAGGGTTGAAAGCAGCTCGTACCCACTTGAAATAATATCATATTTATATGAGGGGGACCCTATATTTTTAGATTTCTCCAGGTTGCCTTTTCATTTGATTTGATAGAATAAAACAGAATCTGCTGCATGAAGATGTCACACAAATGTCTTGGAAGTCTGGAGAATAAACAATTTCTGCAATAGCAAAAGAAAACACTTAACTGAATCTTTTTAAGCCTAGCTCCCTTCCTTTTCTTTTGGTTGCTGCAAGTTGTAAGAAAGGAGTTTTCTGAGGTGTGTTGCTATCAGTCTATTACGGAATACATACATAAATGCACCTAGCAAAAGCATAAAAGGTGAAGATGTCCCACTTACAATACAATTTGAATTTAGTTTTCATATGGTTACGAAGTCCTCAGTCGCATTTGTTTTAATAGCAGTCAGAAGAGACTCACTCTTGCTGAGTACTATTTTCTTTAAAAGTGAGCTAGACACATTTAGGGACCAAAGCTGAAGTTATAGATGTAGGATTATTTCTTCCCTGTGGAAATGATTTATTGCATATTTTTTCTCTTCTTCAAGCAACAGAATGAAATTTCACTCTCCTCTGGGAGTGGTAGAGACAAAACAGTTAAAAATGATTGAAATGACCAAAGTGACTTCAGATGTTACTTTACAGTAGCAAACTTTGCTGGAAATTGCGGCTGTTGCCTCAGGGTGAGTTTCTGATCATCACACAAGGAAAACTGCAGCTGGGTCATAGAGCCTTTAATTGCCTGTTTCCTCAGGCTGATCCTGGAGGACTCGAATATGAGAGCGAAGCTGTGCATTGCCAGTTCATGGGCCTCTCGGGAACGGCACTAATTACAGACCCTTGCTGTGCTGTGTGTGTAGATTTTTCTTAATTTCTCTGTATGAAAAAGGTGTGGACAGCAAGCGATTGCTTTACACAACCGGATTGAATCACAGGGAGAAATTCCCTTTTCAGCAGAGAGGTGGTTTCCACTTAGCAGCATTAAGGCAGCAGCTAGAGAAAGCATTAACTTAACTCCCTTTAGGAGCCCTCTACACACCTGTGGGATTAGTTCAAAGGAGTGAGAGTTCAGTGGCACGAGAAAGAATTACATGATGATGCCCACGGAAAAGCTGGTTTGGTAGAGCTGACATATGGAAGTAAAATGCGCTATGTAAGAACCCTTACACAGGGTTCCCACCTGCTAGACCACTGCTAGCCAGCAAGTCTGCGTGAGAAGAACTCAGATTCCTTCTACCGATCCTCTTTTCAAAGCCTGTAGAAAAGAACCCATACAAAATGTATAGGAAAGAACATACCTCATACTGAGAAAAGCAGGACCAGCGTTTTCTTTAAAAACCCTGCCAGGTTGGCCCTGCTTAATTTGAGCATGTTTGCAGATCTCAAATGTAATCTAAAATATAGATATCTAAGAGAGAGCTAAGCACTGCCAGAGTTTGGCACCAATACAGTCCTACAACAGTTAAAACAGCCTGAAACAGGAATTAATTTGGTAAAAAGACTGAGAGGATGAGTTTCTCCAAAGAGCCATAAGAGCTACTTTGGGTTGCTGACCTCTGGCTCACGCCTGAGCAGTGCCCAAAGGCAGACCCGTGGTGGCCACTGTGTCCTTCCAGTCTTTGGGGCTTCTCTGTTTCAGCCTCACTCCTGTGAAATGGAGATGTTTCTGAGAAGGTAGGACACTATGTCTAGACCCATCAACACCGAGAGCTATAGCACACTGAAATAGACCCATCAACACTGAAAGCTGAACACTGAAATGGAGCCTTGTGATACATTCTCCTTCTTCCAACAGAAACTTTAAATTGGTTGAAAAGAGGAAAGGCAAAAGGCAGTATATTAAGTTGATGGAAGCAATTAAACCTCACGCCTACTAGAATCCTGTCACAGACATGGTCAAAACATGTCTACACCTGGGTCTCCCTTTTTGTCTGACGTCTCTGTGCTTAACTCAGCTTGAACAGAAATTTGGGAATGGGCTATCATCTCCCCTGCACTTTCCAAAGAGGCAGACATAAGACCTCCAAAATGGGGAAAACCACAGGAAAATATTACGTCAATTCAGTGTTGTGTTGCTCTTTCCCCCCTGGGAAACCTTAGCCATATTTCCTAAGAAAAATCAGCACAAATTTAACACAGCTCACTGCATTTCCTCAAGAGGTAGAGGACTGAAAAAACACAGAGCCTGAAGTACATGCTGCCCCCTCTGCAGTAGTTCACAGTGTGGCAGAACACCCTTTGTTATGTCAGCTCATAGTACATTACTTCCCTGGCATCCTATTCCTCATCTAAACTGGGCATTAAATTCACACTAGTTTCGTCAGCAAAAGAAGGAACAAAACAAGAAAAAAATGTCAGAAATGTTACAACATGCTTAATTTAATTGGCTTTTCTGTTCTGAATCAGGAGAATGAAAGAAACATTAAACAGAACATGCCCAAATGTTAAGGCAGCATGAGCGGCGCCATCTGTCACAATATTTCTCTAGTTATTTTTAATCTCTTACATAGTTAAAATTATGTTTTCTTAGTGAGAGGCATTATTGTAGAACATTTATCTATTGTAAACAGGAGCTAAAGTATTCATTATCCCCAGGATCCATTAGTAAGAATAAATGACCAAAAGAGAGGCAACTGTACAGATTTCATGTTCTGCACTGCTCAATATTTCATAGAAATGTCAGAATTGTCATATTAGATCATCCTTGAAGGTCGAGTGAGTTTGTTACCCTTCCTTCAGAGGTGGCCACCACCATGCATATCAGGGAAACTTCATGATAAAATATCTTACAGAACAAACTGTTTTGGAGAAAAAGACTTCTTAAACCCCAAGTTGTTGCTGAATACCTGAACTCAGCACACGTCACTTCACCCCTCTTCTATGTCTTTAAGTGCTTGAACCAGTTAAAATCCTACCAAATTCTTGTCTCCAACACTGTAATAGTCTGACCACCGTCGTACTAAAGAAAGGGTTAACAGAAGGGGCTTGAGCAGATGCACAGAGGGTACCTCAATGGCACTGACTCCTGCACTGGGAGGCAACTGTAGGCGTTTGTGGCCAAATAGTGAGAAGCAGCCTCCTCACATGAACGGTCTGGAGACATATTAGAGCAGACATTTAGCTGGGGTGTATCAGCAGAGCTCCACTGACGTCAGGGATTTGTACCAACTGAGCATCTGATCTGCTATATATGCACATGCACGCATAGTTTCAAATCTTACATTTCTCTTTTGTGAAAATTGCCAAAGAATAAAAAGCAAATAGAAAGGCTTCTTGAGATAAGCACTGTAAGCACTCACAGCTTTTTAAACACACATAAAGAACAGTTTCTAGTACTAAAACTCGGTTAATTTCAGTCTCCTTATCTCTTAAAATGTCGCTGGATTTTCCGTCAAATTCCTCATTTCTGTAGATCCTTGTTTTGCTTTTAGATCATCTAATGAAGATGCTTTTTGAGAAATACCCAAGCTAGGAAGCCAAACGTTAGCGGCAATTTTATGTGAGTTGCAGTTTAGTGAGTACCTACCTATAAACAGCCATTGTCGTAATCCTGGGCTGTTAATCCCTGCAAAGCAGCCGATGTGCTGAATGCAGAGCAGCTGGCCTTGTGGCTCAGTGACCAATATTGCCTTGATTTGACATATGCTGGCTGGTCCAGGCAGTGGCAGTGCTGGCACAGCCTCTGTCCAAGCTAGTTAATTTAACCTCCTTCCTCAGCATTACCATGCTGGAGTAAGGTGATCCGTGCAGGCGGGCTACCGTGCCCGGGCAGGGTCCCTGCCGGGGCTGTGGGATGCCACTGGGGTTTAAGTGTTCAGGGCCTAGGGGTGGGATATTTAAGAATGCCAGATGCCTGATTATAAAATGCTGCGATTTAACGGGCTGCCACAATTCCAGTGTTGCCAAGTCTTGCATTTTTATGGTGAAACTCATAATATTTGATGTTGTACTCCAAGCTTCAGCATCTGAAAATATGGGGTTATGGTCAAACTGTTAACATTTATGCATTCATTTTTAAAGGTTATTTTGCAGCTCCCTTGCTGTGAAGAAAAGCTCACGTTTGTGACCCTACAGATTCTGTTATAATCTCTAGTTTTGTGAATACTTAATACAGCCTATGTACAATTCCTGCATAAATACATCGCTGATGCTGTGCAGGATAAAACACCTCCTACTGGTGGGGATTGCTTTTATCTCTAAGGGCAGCAGTGGTAGCTGAGGGTGTGAGTTGTTTTGTGCTATGCTGAGTCATGCAGCAAAGCTGGCAGAAAAAATTTAAAGCACCCCAATCCTTTATAAAGTTGCTTAATAGAAATTGGGCACAACCCTAAACTCCTGCTGTCGTAAATGGACAATGCTAGAGAGATGGAAATGAAATTGGGAATTTGGACAAACATATCTAGGAAAAGGCTACTGTTTGTTGTAAAAGCATCAGACAGTATATCAAAACGCTTGAGCTGTTATGGATGAGAGGCAAATCTCTCTTCCTTTCCCTGCCTGTTACTCCATTTCCATGTTTATCCCAGTGGGAAGGAGAGCGCCCAGACTGCCCGGCAGGAACTCCCTGCTCAAACCAGCCAGGCTCTGGTTATTCCCAGCTGGCCCAGGAAAGCCCAAAGTTTACCTAAGACCAGATTTATTCAGTCCTGTGTGCTTGGGGCTGCAGTTGCTGCTTGCCGTAAACCTGTGGGTGAATAAACGCTAGATCCATTTTTTTGATAAAATTATCTTGCATATCTTCAAACAGCTGCTGCTCAACGTTGGGCAGACACAAATTTGTTTTAAGTCCTGTAGGCACGTGTGCCATAGCTGGGAAATGGCTGAAACTGTGTGAAACACAAAGGTCTAATGGTGGAACCAGAGGGCTGAAGCTTTGGGAAAGGGCACAAACCAAAATCTGTTATTTAAGCTCTTTATTTCATCTTGCTTGTTCTGTTACCAGAGGTGACAGACTTCAGCTGGGAAACCTTTCTTATAATAAAAGCTTCAGTAAGAAGTTTTACAACATAAAAAAAACAATCCTTTTTTCTTGTAACTTTAAACATAAAATTTATGTTAAGTACTTTAATATGCAGCTATGTGGAAAGTCACTTTTGGGAACATGCCATCCCTTTCAGAAGTAGAAAAAGGAAGAAAAGACACTGGAAGAAATGTCCTACCTGCTGGCAGAAATGGCTGTGGGGCCAGAAGCAGCGAAGGTTGTTAACCTGGCCTGGGGACTCCAGGTAACATGGAAGTGCTTCATATATGCCATGATGGACCCTACTGTGCACCAAAAAAAAAAGATATTTCCTTCATTTAGAAGATTGGGCATGGTTTATTTAGATGTATTCATTTACGTATTGATATAATGCATTATCACTGTATATATCATTATATAAGCATTATCTTTCAATTCCTCTGCTCCTATGTAGCCAAAATGGGCAATGTCTACAGATGGACTTTATAATATCTTATAATGGCTATTAATCGCAATAGAATAATATTCAGTAACTTGTCATAGGTACTATTTCATAAAAATTCTTGTCTGTTTAATTTTTGTGATTGACTTATTCATGCTGGTAAATTGGAGACAGCTGCTGAAATAACAAATACATCAGATTCATGTGATTCTCTTTTTTTAATCTCTTTTTTACTCGTATCTACTACTCAGCTTTTTATTCAGCTTTGGCTGATTTCTGTCTCTTGTTATCTTGTACTACTAAAATTAGATTTTATTCTTAGATCTCATCAACACAATAGACAGATGTAGACCTGTGTTCATTAGGAGCAAAAATATCTTGGGACAAAAGCTAATGCAAACCTTCATTGATGTATTGAATACATACAAGGAGAGCACTCAGACCAAGCAGGTGCTAAACCATGGGCTTCTGTCTGAATACTTGGGCCCCACCGAATTTGGTCAGGCTATTTACATACTGAGTACTCAAACCAGGTCGGCTTGCAGCAAGCACCACAAAAACAGGAACAAAACAGAATATAGCAATTGGTGAGATATAGCTAACTGGACATAATGAACAGATAAAGGAAAATATTTTAATTGTAGAAAATCAGCAACAGACAGCTAATGATTAAATTCAAGGTTGTTATATATATTTATTTATATAATTTTAGGCGAAGTCCTAGAGTGTTTTTCAAGGATAAACCAAAAAATTCCAGGGCTTAGTGAAAGATAGCGCAGAGCAGTTTTTATGAGTAACCAGTAGTTAGGTAGACAGGACTCTAAGCAACAATCAGAGTTGTAAAAGCAAGATAGAAATCTGTGAGAGAATTGACATAATCTGTTGGGGAACATGAAAAAGAGGAGGACAGAGTTATTGAGGTAGATGTGAGTGAGACAATGCATTTAGTGTGTCCTTAAAACGTGGATCCTCTACATGATTTGTGTCCAAATGCTGTTCAGAAAAGCACTGGAAGGAGCTCATAGATTACTTTGCAACAGGCCAGCCACTGCTGCATTTTACAAAGTGATATTTAGGGAGTCCTTATTACAGGTACCTGATCATTTTTTGAGTGAAAGATTTCTTCTCTTTCTTTATGAAATTTAAAAACCTCGTTACTCAGGAAATGTCTGCAAAACAGGTGCTATTTTTCCTTTGTGGAAGACAGAAATGTTGCTTGTTGCACATGCAGTTCTATTAACCCATACTTAGACTGTCCAGTCATTCGTTTTCCACAGCTGAAGCAGAATGGTAACATCCTTTTAGGGCTTATGTTTAATGCACTTTCTGAATTTCATCTTGATGCAAAGCTTCACCTGAGCCTTTTTCAGACTATACTAAATTAATGAGGGAGAATGACTGCTTCAGGTTGCTCTGATAACTGCTGAAGTCCATAGAAAAACATCCATTAATTTGAATTGCTGCTGGTCTAAGTCTTTAATGACAATGGAAGCCCACATTAAGAATAGAGAAGACACTGCCATTTTGGTGTATTTTCAAACTTTGTGTGTATTTAGTGCCATGTGTCTTATTGCTTTGTACAACAAAGGAGTCTGCTGCTACATTTAATGAGTAACTGCTGACCTCTTTACGCTTTGTACATAGTGCCTTTCTTTCTGTAAGATCCCACAGCACTTAGTGAGATATTGATAAATTGAATTATCTCCAGGGAAGACTTATTGTGGGCTCAGGTACTATAACCCTTCCTTCAGCAGTGTGTCCTGCCACAGTACGGGCTCTGGGCCAGTTGGCAGGGCATGGTGTGCCACCACGCCGGCACCGTGCGCGGCAGCTCTCTCTGGCCCCAGGTTACCTCTCCTGCTCCAGCAACTCTCCAGCTACTCACAGCAAACGCACAGCAGTAAAATAGTTCAGTGTAGCAAGTGGGTGGACATTAGTTCCATGTGAAACTGCAAAGGGAACATAATTACTGTAGGCAGAATATAATTACTCAGAGCGGAATCTGGCTTGAGCTTTATGGGCTAAAGCTTTCCTTTAGAGACAAATACCATTGAGATTAAAGAGCGTAACAAGTCTGTGCTTTTGTTTTAGGTTTCAAATGAAAGATGGTTAGATCATGAGCTCTGAGCACCATGACAGGGCATAGTTCACTTATCTGTCACCTGCATGAGCGTTATTTCATGTTGTACTTTCTTGAATGTCTCACCAGAGTCAAAATCAGTATTCACTACAAAGCTATTCACCTTTTAAAGCTATTAAAACAACCCCTACACCCTGTTCTACAAAGTTCATCCTAATCTTCTGTTTTCTGTTGCCCACCTCCCAGAAAGCAGAAGAGTCTTCAGAGGGACTTTAATACCATTAGCCGAGGGTCTTCTGTCAGTTTTAAAATTTTCAGATTATATTGTACTCCCTTGCTGAACTGGTAGACAAGAAACTTTTTATGCATTATTTATGCTGGTCATTCAGTAAGATATATCAATCTCAAAATGACAATGAAAAAATTTTTTATTTTAGATACATTAAAAGGTTCTGTAGCTCCAGTTCTAAGGTCTGGTACATTGGTTATGTAGCATATTTTCTTCTGATTACACTGCACTGAGAGTTGTGTTGGTCAGAAATATGGAGCCCATTTCCGTGTGAAAATTTTGTAAGGAAATAGTGAAGCTGTGCCCTTCTTTTATGCATATTGCTGAAGCCTTCAATTACTCTTGTCATGTTTGGGTTTTGGTACACCTACTATACACACTTTCAGGATGAGCAATGAAGAAAGATTTCAGGAAGAGACCATATTTTCTGGTCGTTATTAAAATACAGATATGGGATCCAAGAAAGCTGGACCTGATTAAAAAATTGGGTATGCAAAGGGCATGTGAAGCCTTTCTCTTGGCATTTTGTAATGTCGAGTGACTGATTTCACACCCTTGACATTTTTCTGATGTAGATTTTTTTATGAAACCACACATATATTTCTGTAAATGTTTTGAAGATTAAAAGGCAATCTCCTTGCTCTAAAATCTTACTGTCTAATTTGAGGCACGATGAAATACGAGTAACTGATAAGAAAGATACGGCATTGGCTCTGGGAATTTGATGATGGCTTGTGTGGATTAATGATTACCAATTCTAGATGGAGAAACTGATGCACAGAGAGGGAAGGAGCACACAAAAGCTGAGGTTAACTAGAAAACTGCACTGGTGCCTCCTTAATCCCTGTGCAGTGCTCTGTTCCCTTTTCCTCTTTTCCTGCTTAAAACAGTTCCTTTTCACTAGACTATCTAGTATAGGAGAGGGATTTTTCTAAGCGTGAAGTAAGATAGATAATGTTCCTTACAATGAAGCAGTCTTTACAAGAAACGCATTAATTTTCAGAGCAGTTGTCCATTAAACAATAGTTTCCTTGCCCGTACCGTTTGGTTTTTTTTGCATTGTAGGAGAATCAGTGACTTTAGACCTGGAAAGCTGTGTTGGGTAGGAGGAAAGAGGGAAAAGAGAGAGAGTTAAATCATGGCTGATATGGCAGTATTCTTTCACATCATCATTATTTAACTGCTGTGACAGTCAGTCCATGAAAAAAAATAATTGTGTGGGTTTTAACACCTGAAGGTATGAACAGAAATGTGGTTTGTTTGTTGTTTTGTTGTTTTGTTTTTTGTTTTTCAAATTTTATTTTAGAGCAAGAGAAAGGACCAAGATTGACAGCACCTGGAAAGAACAATGCTTTTCTTAACCACACAATATATATAACAGAGGAAGCAGTTGTAGAAACATCCTTGAAAAAGGCCAAAAGCATGATGAAAGGGACTTTGTCATAGAATTAAAAAGAAATTCACTCCTATGCCCTCCATGCTCCTGATCTCTCTATTCAGATTGCTAACAAGGGTGCTGAATGACTAAGGTCTGCACATTTCTGCCCATCTGTCTGCTAAAATATATTAACTCATGTAGCACAAGCCACCACACACTCAACAGATGGTAACAGCTCCCAATCACTTCTAATTTAACTCAGCTTTGGACTGATAACCCAGAGCTCCCATGAAACTCAAAGGGAATCTTTTGTTTGTTGAGCCAATAAAAATACAAAGCCCTTTAACGTTATCAGTCTTCTGAAATGTTAATTGCATCATAGACTGTTTCTACCAAACTTTCCTTTGTTGTTTGGGAAAAGAAACACCCTGAACCAAATTACACAGCACTGCTGGAGTGTCAATAATATTTTATGGTAGATTTATTTTGGTACCTGGAGCAGTATTCCAGTGTCTCTGGGCATCAGAAGACTGCTCTGGGCTATTTTCCACTTCCACCACCAATGTCTCCTATTCACTTTCACGGCCAGATGCGAGAGCGTTAGTATGTCCTGTCTCGGTTTCTGTGTAAAATATGTACCAGGCTCCTCAACGTGGCTGAGAGTAGTGAAGCTCATGAAGTTAAATCCAAACTTTAACTCCCACAGATGTCTTGCCAGATCTAATTTTGGTGTCCACACCAGCACAGAGTACAGTCAGTCTGTCCTGGTTTGAGCAACACAGGACTAATTTCTCTTCTAAAGCTTGGAAAAACTGCACTTTTAGAAGACTCTAGTGTCTGAATCTGTGAAAATATTTACTTTATAGCCAGCTATGGTATGTGGGTTTCAAGGTCTCAGTGTTTTTGAGCTGGCCAGGTGCAGGGATGAGGAGGAGCGAGATCTGGGCACTTGACCCAAGCTGGCCAACGGGATTATTTCATACCATGAACGTCACATTCAATATACATTAGAAAGTTTGCTGTGAAGTGCTCACTCTCCCTTGATGGCAGTGATCCAGAGAATTTCTTGCCCCAGTGCTTGACCCCTGAGGCCTCCCCTTCCTGCTGAAGCCGTAGTGCTCGCAGTGTCTGACATTTGCTGTCCACTGCTGCGAGCGCACAGCTTCCTACGGATAGAACTGGCTGAGTATAATCCTTGTATACTTTATATTGCTATCGGAATCAATACTGGTTCTTTAGTATTACTAATGTCAATTATTTAGACTTATCCTATTGAAGCTATATGTTGGCCCTCGTGGTTCCTTGTTTTTTCCCGATTTCCCTTCCCAGGTGGGGAGGGGTCATCGAGTGACAGAATAATTGTCTAAATGACAATAAATTGTTGTCGGTTTCTCAAATCATAACAGTCACTGGCAAATGTCTGGTTTATGCCTTAACTCTTGGGAACCTTGGGAAAGATTCATATAGATCATGCTTCCCACAAAAGGATATGCATGAAGAAGTTTGCGGCAGTCCAAACTGACAAATTTATATAGAACAGCGCGGTTTTGTACTGACATGCCAGTGCTGGTCCCAGCACTGGGTGAACATGGTTATTGTTTTGGACCCAGTCTCATGTGTTGCAAGATACTGGGGACCTACAATAGTGATAACTGGAAATCAATTTGACATCCCTGGTAGAAATCAAAGTATTTAAGTGAAATTACCTATGGTTCATCTTGTGGTAAACAAAGTAAGAATTAAGTCTCTAAGAATAATATCCACAATTTCTATGACGTATTAAGAACTTAAGGAAGAGAAAGTGGGCATTCCCCTTAAAAACAAATAAATAAATAAATAAAAAGAAAAGCTTTAGTTGCATAAATTTCATCCTATTTCATCTCTTTCTTAAAAAAAAAAGGTACTGTATTGCAGTGACAATATCAACTTCACATTAATTCAAGAATCCTTTAGTGATATTCTGTGGTCTGTTTTATATAGAATATGAGAAAAGATTCCTGTAGACCTATCAGCTAGACATATATTTTATGAAAAAAGCACCCCACTTCAAAACATTTTTATCCCTCCAAGAGCTTTCACATTAATAATATGCCAAGCAGAAAGATCATTCAAATGCCTCAAGTAGGCCTAGATATTAAAAAGCTGTATTAGCAGGCTATTTTTTAAAAACCCATGATCTTTCCAGAACTTACAGGCAATCCCATGCATTTCTGGTTTTCTTTAACAATGAGTTTCAAGGTAGTTACTTGCAATTTTGGGGATGTTGCCCTGATTTCAGACATAGTGTTATTTTGTTTAATGGTAATTTTGTTCTATGTGAAAGAATTCACTGCACTTCTTTTACATTCATTTTAATGATGCAGAACCTGATTGCTGTATGTTTTTCACATGACTGGATGGAAGACAATATTTTCCATTGCTCAAAAGGGGTTAACAGATTAATTTTACTAATTTTTTCATTATCTTTCTATTTAAAATAAACCAGTTTGACGTACATATGACTTTTTTTCCTTTCTACAACTGTTAGAAGTGTAGGGACAATAATACTTGCTATCTGCTATAATGCGTGCATGGCAGAATTAACTTGGTCATAGGTATCTTAGGAAAGGAAGGAAACAATTTTTTTTTGGTAATAGATATATGTATATATGAACAGTTTTCATGAATAAGTACATTTGATTAAAATAAGAATTAATTACAAGTTTTATCCTACATATCCTGTATACAGATGTGTAGTTATGATACTGATGCTCTCTGTTCTCTCACTACCAGATATTTACCATG
This sequence comes from Anarhynchus alexandrinus, assembly GCA_008711295.1. Taxonomy (NCBI): domain Eukaryota; kingdom Metazoa; phylum Chordata; class Aves; order Charadriiformes; family Charadriidae; genus Anarhynchus; species Anarhynchus alexandrinus. The sequence goes on along the minus strand of VUYV01000192.1, from coordinate 839,788 downwards.
GGGATAAGAGGAGAAATCTGAATGCCTCAATCCACTATCTTTTGCATGCCTGCAAAGTGATGTAAAGCACAGAAACCTACTGCAAGCGAGAAGTTGTAGGATCAGGCCTTTATATGATTTGGACAATTTGGTTGAAGTCATTACTTTAATCTCTTTTGATTCTGTTTTTTTCACTTGACTTTTTTCATGACCGCTTTGTCTCCGCAGGGATCCTTGCCTCATCATCTTTTTTCTGTTCAAATGGGCTGAGACAAGTCAGTCTCTAAGAGAAGGAAAATTCAAAGAATGAAATATATTTTTTTAAAGCATCCTCTCTTCTGTGTTCCATTTGGTAAAGTACAACATTAATACACATGCTCAAGATCTCAGATGCTTGTATTATCTCTGTCTTGGAATATAACATCGTAGCCTTCTTGACCAGATTTCTATCCCACCCTGATATGCTGAGGTCAATCATTAATTGGAAAAATATTATTGCTTAACTTAAGGTCTGAAGTTATGGGTAGATGCCATTGGTGTGGGAACGAGTAGTAGATATTGTTTGTTCTGGAAGTCAGGCTACATGATCCCAGTGGTTTCCAATTACAAGAATCTGTAAAAGGGGATACACTGCTCATCTCTCTGATCTGGATCTCAGCTGGAGCTGTGTTTGGAACATCTCTGATTGTAAGAGATGGTTCTATGAAATAATAAACAAAACCTGTTTTTTTTTTTTTTTAATTTCAGCACTGCTGAGAGTCCCAACCTCAGGCCAGTGCCCTTCTATGTGAGGCACTGTATAGGTATGCAGTAAAAGAAGCCCTGACCCCATTTCATAACAGCGAAGAAGTGCCTGGCAGACTACTGCCCTCTTCTTCATCTCCATTCATTTCTACCCCTGTGCCTAAAGAGAGTTACATATCACACAACAGTTCAGCATGTTGATACTTTTCTTCTGCCTTTTCCTGCGTCATGGACAGTTCATTAAACTGTAATTTAAAGTCTGTTTTGAACAATCAGGGGCAATTGCAAGAGCATTAGGTTATGACACAAGTGCCTTTCTAGGCTAAGCTAAGTAGTAAATAAAGTAATTTCACATGAATGGGAGAGAAGGGGACATCCAGAAATTGACTAGATGTAATGTGAACCTTCTATGAATTATTGACCAAAACATATGCTTATTTTCTTCCTGCTACACAGCTCCTTTCTATTTGATATTTTCTTTAGCTTGATACAGGTTGGGGCATCGGGAGAGAGCGCTCTATCCCTAAGAGTTTTTGCAATCTCTGCCGAATTAGTTGTCTCTCTCTCTAGACCAGACTTCACCACACTACCCTGGGGAATTCTGCTAGATGTGAGACGTATCTGTGCTTGCGAATCATTGTGAAACAGCCAGGAAGTCTGGGTCCTGGTTTAATGCTTTGGCTGCTGCACCATGTTAGCCCTCTGAAAACAACTAACAGTGAGAAATGACTGCAAATTGCTTGGCTTTTGCCCCCATGTACAAAACATACCTCGTACCTGAAATTCAGAAAAAAAAATATTTTAAGAAATTGTTTATTTCAGTTTGGCTGGAAGGACAACTTGCACTGTAGAACTAATTCTACAGTTCCTGATGCTCCTCTGAAATATATCTTCAGTTTTCAAGTGACTTGAACACAAACACATAAATTTATCTTGCTTAAATTTAAACCTACTGGTTTTGGCCATCTCTTTGGGAAGTATGACTCCACAGATTTTGACAATAGTTGTAGCTTGATTCGCGAGCACACCACAGGAAGAAAGAGAACATTGGATGTTCAGTTTAATACAATTCATGCCTTACTTTTAATTTCACTCTTTAATGATAAGACATGTTTTCTAATGGACTGTTTCTAAGTAGAACAGGAAAAAACAGAATAAAAAATTTACACTTTTTTTTATACTTGTTATAAATGGGCCTGCCAAGTGGTGAATCATTTGCAGAGTGGAAGGTTAAATACACATAATGTAAAACAGCACCTCTAAAATGTTAGGAATAGCAAGATTTAAATACTGAATAATGTTTCTGGTTGTAGCTGGAGCTTGAGCTGAGAAGCTTTAAACAACTGCTGAAACTGTTTGACCCCATCAAGCTTATAAACAATATGCATTTTATGCTTAAAAATTTCACCACTTAAACTGCTGGCATTAAGAAAGGTTGGCAAGGTGTCTGCAAATGTCAGTGTACTGAGCTTGGCCTTTCCCTCCTTGGTAGTCATTGGTACAATCACTTTCAACTAAGAATGAAGCATAACAGCTGCTAATTTTTGAAATCAGTCTTTGTTCATGGCACTTGCACTCTCTGAGCCTCCTGTTTAGATGGTCTTTTTTAGAAGAACACATCCTTATTGTATTGACTGTCTTCTTACACTATATGCATAAATAATTTTAAATTAAATGGTTTGGCTACTAACAGTAGTCTAAAGTTGCAGCCCCAATATCACCTGGACTAATCCATTAAACCTCCAAAGCTTCTGTGTTAATCTTGTCATTCTTTTTGGCTAGTGTTGAAACACTTAAAGAGATGGTATTTCAAACCTTCTTTCCCATTGTAGTTTAATATGATGACTGTGTGCAATGACTGTCCTTCTGCTTAACAAAGCAGGAACCACCAGAGATAAAAGAATGTTTTCTAGAGTTCTGCCTGCATGAAGGCTATCTATCTGAGCCTGAGCTGGAATGTTTTGTAGCTATTGTGGATCATCATAAAGGCTATTTCCTGCTACTCACCGGTACATTTCATGTGCATTTCACATCAACCTACTTCATCAGCCTACCTGAGCTGGAAGGATGTGAAACATACTCACAAACAGTAATGGTTCAAAGACATCATTGTGTATTTTTTATAGGATTGGTATTGCACAGGAAGTTCATTATCTGATTCAAACCCTTTTAAAACCTTCTACTTTCCTTGAATCCTGAATCTTAGAGAAGTCCCTGGGTTCCTGAGGTCTTAATTTGTCTTACATATAAATGTCAGTATGTTGAAAGAGGCCAGAGTCCTTGGGTACTGATCATCCTTGGGTACTGATTATCGCCCTTGGGTACCTGGGTAGCTATACTAGCAGTCCCAGACAGCTTTTATCAGATGTACCATGCATTAGCTCTCTTTCAGGCAAGAAGCACCCCAACCATGCTGTAACATGCAACCTTCACAGGAAGAAATACGATAGTTCCTATTGTCATACAATGGAGACAAATAACTTCTATTTCATTTAATAGTGAAAAATACAGATGTGAGTTTTATGACAGTAGAACAAACACAGCTTCAAAGAGATGGGAAACAAGGAGTCAAATGATAAGTTAACACAATGCAGAAAGATTGACCTTTCTTGACAGGTAAACAAAAAACCCAAGTCCAGGAAATTCTGCAGAAGATGGTTCACTGAACAGCATATAAAAAGGTCACAGCATCATCTGAGAGGGAATTTTCCCTACATTTTCTGAAAAGGTTTCAGATATAACCTACTAAATGAGGCATATTAGGCACTGCAGGAGCAGTTCACGTTTGCTATGGCCTGTGCAGTTATTGTTCAATGGATAAATAGAGATAGGTGGGCCAGAGAGTCAGCTTGCATAAATTAGTGTGGCTGCCTTGAGATCAGTGGAGATCTGTCTACGCCAGCAGCTGAGACTGGTTGTTTATTTCCAAGACTGTCAAACATCAAACCGCACTTTAAAAAGTATATAAAAATAGGAAACATTTGCATACCTTTCTCCACTGTTTTACAAATGCTTAGCAAACTTAACTTCTACCTAATATAGTGGTAGTGAAATTAGAGACATAGCATGCAAAACTGTAACATGTGGGATATGCATATCATGGTCTGTAATAATGATCAAAGAATACTGATATTGAAAAAGACATTGGTGACTTGCAAGTGTCACAAAACATTGCTTTTCTTTCAAGAGTAACACCTGATTTCAAAACAGTAATGGCTTTGCAGGTGGATCCCTACTGTACAAGAAGACTGCCAAAAGGACTGATATCTAAATTAGAAAATTGGGCAGTAGAAACACGGGCAAAGAGGTATGACCATGGTCATATTCCAGATTGGACTTGAGTCACTTGGACCTTACTACAATGTCAGTGATTGCAATCTGCTTTCCGCAAAAGTAAGCAGTACTGTGGCTTACGTGCAGCTTAAATTTGGAAATTCATCCTGTTCCTGTCCTCTGCCTGCCTTCTTGTCTATCTGCAGAAAGAGAAAAAAGATGAGTTGGTACAGGAGAAGGCTTTGGGTAACCCCACAGATTTTGGCGTGCAGGCAAACATAAAATTAATATTGTTTCCTAACTCTCAGTGTTTTGCAACGCTTATGATGTCATCGGTTCAGAGAATTCTGGTGACATTCAATTTGAATTAGAATTCGTGTGAAATGTTCTCTCCCTCACACAGATGCTGTGTGCTGGAGTTCACTGTTTATTTCACTCCCTTCCCCAAAGTGCAGACGTTCAGGAACACAACACACACACACAAAGCTATCTGACACTAATGACCTTACTTGTAGCATGCAAACCAGAAACAAAACAGTAAAATAAATGAAGGGGGTGGGGGTGGCGGTGAGGAAGATGACTATCAGAGATTTGACATAGAGGTGACCCGTTTGCTCCTCTGACTACTGTGGAGCTAATTAAACACAGCATCTCTAGAAATAAAGTGCGGGAGAGAGAGAAAGTATTCAGTTGCTCTCACTGCATGTGTCACTTGGGATTATGATTATACCCATTGCTAAAAGGCAGTTGAATAAGCAAATGTTGTTTTGCAGGAAGTAGGAAAAAAATCCCATCTATCGTACTGTACAGCCAGACACGAAATGTATAATTCTGGTAATGAGCACTGGAAGTATGAGCTATGTTTTAAGCCATTTGAGTTATATTTTAAGTCTCCCTTCCCCCACTCCATTTAAAGAGAAGGGAAAACAATTTTATGTAACAAATGCATTTTGTTGGTATAAGAGCATATATCCCAGGCTTTATGCTGCAAATTGTCTCAGTGCTTTAATGCTTTTGGGCTTTGTTAATGCAGTGTTGCTGTACCAAACCCCTCTGCGGCTGCCCCGCTCCCCGGCCAGCGCAGGCCGCCCCACACCGCGTTCCTGCCGGGAACCTCTTGGAATCCCAGAAGATTTCAATTTAGTTTTGCTGTCACGTTTCCTACGATCACTTATTTTTTTCCCCAAGGACTTGATGGGACTGCTACAAAACCCAAACCCTCAGCACCGCGAGCCCATAGCCACCAGTGTCACCTGTGGTCTCTGAAGTGACACCCTCCACCCTGCAAATCCGGGATGTCCCACGGGCTGCAGGCCACAGCAGGCACCGGGTACCACAAAGGAGCTGCAGTGGTGTTCCTTCGCCACAGTTTCAGCTCCTTTTCCACAGAGAAATCTTACAAAACGGAGTCCGGTGGCTGCCCCTTGGCGAAGGGCGCCGCCCCAGCTGTGCCTCATTCCCGCCACAGGACGGGGTGCGAGGGGCTATAAATTACCGTGGGGGGCGCATGTGCTTTCCCTCCGTGCGGCTACCGGCCGCTGCTCCTGCCTTGCTCGACCGCCGGAGCCCCGGCGCAGGGCCGGCTGCTCCAGCCCCAGGTGGGAGGGGGAAACGAGGACAGCGGCGGGTGGGGGGTTTGGCTTTCCCCGGGCGGGGCTGGGCTGACAAGGGGCTGCCCGCCCCGGGGAGCGGGCGGGAGAGGGGAGAAGCTGGTCCCGGCGAGTGCCTGAGGGCCGGGTGAGCCGTTGGTTGGAGCCCCCGGGTGGGTCCGGGGTGCCCACAGGTGGTCTCTTCATTTTTTCTGTAAGGAAGGTGTGTGGAGCCAGCACCGTGCCAGTGTTTCACCTCCCCTGGTTCACTTACCCACTGCCTTTGCCTGTGTTTCTGTGCTAGCAGCCACCTCCGTAACTTCCCAAGTGGCTCCAGAAGTGTGGCAGAGCCGTGCGTAGCCCCCGGCCTGTCTGTGTCGGTGCTTTCTACAGCAAACACCCCGATTTTGGGGTCGCTGTTAGTTGTGGCTCCCCTGTTTGTGAGGGCTGTCGGCCCTGCCTCGCTCCTCGCCTCAGGTGAGGCGGGTACAACCGAGGGGCTTCTGTACCCAGAAGCTTGCCTGGTTTTTCTCCCCAGTGACATCAGTTAGTCTTAAAAACCTAAACCAAAAAAGCTGCGGTCTTCCCTTCTTCCTTTATGTATTAGTGTGTGAGCCGGACTAGGGAAGCGATCATCCCCCTGTACTCGGCACTGGTGAGGCCTCACTTCGAGTGCTGTGTTCAGTTTTGGGCACCTCACTACAAGAAGGACATTGAGGTGTTGGAGCGTGTCCAGAGAAGGGCTACTAAGCTGGTGAGGGGTCTGGAGGACAAACCTTATGAGGAACGACTGAGGGATCTGGGGTTGTTTAGCCTGGAGAAGAGGAGGCTGAGGGGAGACCTTATCACCCTCTACAACTACCTGAAAGGAGGTTTTAGAGAGATGGGAGCTGACCTCTTCTCCCTGGTGACAAGTGATAGGACAAGAGGAAACAGGTTCAAGTTATGTCAGGGCAGGTTTAGATTGGATATTAGGAAGTATTTTTTCACTGAAAGGGTTATTAAACATTGGAATAGGCTGCCCAGAGAGGTGGTGGATTCACCATCCCTGGAGGTGTTTAAGAAAAGGG